>CAODLS010409012.1:0-17576 GCA_948243855.1 Flueggea neowawraea
TTATCCCATCTTGGCCAATTTTGTTCATTGACGCTTCCGATCATGAATCGTGCACAACTTGCAAAACAAAGGATCAGTCAAGCTTTACTACTTAACGATGAACTTTTGCACTACAAATCAGGTCTTAGTTAGCATTTGGCCTCACAACTTGATTTCTCCAATCTTTACTAATTTCATTCTTTGACGCTTCAGATCATGAACCGTACACAACTTCCAAAAAAAAAGATCCATCTAGTTTTGAAAATAAACGACGTATTTTTGGGCTGCAAATCAAGTATTAATTAGAACTAGGCCTCACATCCTGAATTCTCGCATCTTGGCCAATCTTGTTCTTTGATGCTTCCGACGATGGGTTGTACACAAATTGCACAAAAAAGGAACGTCAAGCTAAACGACATACTTTTGAGCTGCAAATCAAGTTTTGTTTAGAATTAGTTCTCACAACCTCATCTATCCAATCTTGGCCAATTTCGTTCATTGACGTTTTTGATCATGAACCGTGCACAACTTGCACAACAAGGGATCGTTCAAACTTTACAACTTATTGACGAACTTTTGCGCCACAAATCAAGTCTTAGTTAGCATTTTGCCTCACAACTTCAATTCTCCGATCTTGACTAATTTCTTTCTTCGACGCTTCTGATCATGAACCGTACACAACTTGCGAAAAAAGGATCTATCTAGTTTTAAAAATAAATGACTTACTTTGGGGCTACAAATCAAGTATTAATTAGAACTATGTCCCACATCCTCAATTCTCCCATCTTGGGCATTCTTGTTCTTTGACGCTTCCGATGATGGGTTGTACACAACTTGCACAAAAAAGGAACGTTTCAAACTAAACGGCGTATTTTTTAGCTACAAATTAAGTATTGATAAGAATTAAGCCTCACAACCTCACCTATCCCATCTTGGCCAATTTTGTTCTTTGACGCTTCCGATCATGAACCTTACCCAACTTGCGTAAAAAAAGGATCGTGGTAGTTTTCAAACTAAAGGACGTGCTTTTGAGCTGAAAATCAAGTATTGTTTAGAATTAGGCCTCACAAACTCAATTATCCCACCCTGGCCAATTTCATTCTTTGACGCTTCTGATCATGAGCCATACACAACTTGCGCAACAAAGGATTGTTCAAGCTTTACTACTTAACAACAAAATTTTATCCTACAAATCAAGTCTTACTTCGCATTAGGCCTCAGAACTTAAATTCATGCTTCTTGGCCAATTTCTTCCTTTGACGCTTCTGATCATGAACCGTACCCAGCTTGCACAAAAAATGATCGTTCTAGTTTTCAAACTAAACAATGTACTTTTGGGCTAAAAATCACGTATTGATTAGAATTAGGCTTTAGAACCTCAACTATCCCATCTTGGTCAATTTTGTTCTTTGACACTTTCGATCATGACCCGTACACAACTTATGCAAAAAAGGATTGTTCTGTTATTTGACGCTTGCAATCTTGACCCGTACATAACTTTTGAAAAAAAGAATCGTTAAGGTATTCAAATTAATCGACGTACTTGTAAGATGCAAATCAAGTATTGATTGGAATTAGGTGTCAAAACCTCAACTATCCCATCATGGGCAATTTTGTTATTTTACGCTTCCAATCATGAACGTTAGACAATAGGAGCAAAAAAGGATCGTTCTAGTTTCCAAACTAAACAAAATAATTTTGAGCTGCAAATCAAGTATTGTTTAGAATTAGGCCTCGCAACCACAATTATCCCATCTTTGCCAATTTCGTTCCTTGACACTTCCTATCATGAAACGTACACAACTTTTGCAACAAAGGATCGTTCAAGCTTTACTGCTTAATGACAATCTTTTTCTCTACAAATTAAGTCTTAGTTAGCATTAGGCCTCACAAATTCATGTCTCCCTTACCAATTTCATTATTTGATGCTTCTGATCATGACAGTAAACAACTTGCTCAAAAAAAGGATTGTTCTTGCTTTAAAACTAAATGACGTACTTTTGGGTTGCAGATCGAGTATTGATTAGAGTTGGGCCTCACAACCTCAATTCTCCCATCTTGGCCAATTTTGTGCTTTGACGCTTCCAAAGATGAACTGGACACAACTTGCACAAAAATAGATCCTTCTAGCTTTACTTCTTAACGATGAACTTTTATGCTGTAAATCAAGACTTAGTTAGCATTAGGCCTCACAACTTCAATTCTACCCTCTTGGCCATTTCGTTCTTTGACGCTTCTGATGATAAACAGTACACAACTTGCGCAAAAATGTATCGTTCTAGTTTTCAAAATAAATAACGTATTGTTGGGATGCAAAGAAAGTATTGATTAGAACTACGCCTCACCTCCTCAATTCTCTCATCATGGCCAATTTCGTCCTTTTCCGCTTCCTATCATGAACAATACACATTTTGTGCAACAAGTCTTACAAGCTATACTACTTAACGATGAACTTCTGCACTACAAATCGAGTCTTAGTTAGCATTAGGCCTCACAACTTCAATTCCCCCTTCTTGGCCATTTTTGTTCCTTGATGCTTCCGATGATGGAGTGTACACAACTTTTGCAAAAAAAGATCGTTCTAGTTTTCAAATTAAATGATGTGCTTTTGAGCTCCAAGTCAAGTATTGATTAGAATTAGGCCTCATAACCTGAATTGTCTCATCTTGGCCAATTTCTTTGCTTAACGCTTCTGATCATGAATGGTACACAACTTGTGCGAAAAAGGATCGTTCCAGTTTTGAAACTAAACGACGTATTTTTGAGCTGCAAATCAAGTATTGACTAGAATTTGGCCTGACAACGTCAACTATCCCATTTTGGTTAATTTCGTTCTTTGACGCTTTCGATCATGACCCATACATAACATACGCAAAAAAAGGATCGTTTTGTTCTTTGACGCTTTCGATCATGACCCGTACACAACATACAAAAAAAAGATTGTTCTATTTTTCAACCTAAACAACATACTTTTGAGCTGCAAATCAAGTATTGATTAGAATTAGGCCTCAGAACCTCAATTATCCCATCTTGCCAATTTCATTATTTGAGACTTTCGATCACGAACCGTACACAACTTGCACAAAATAGAATCGTTATAGTTTTAAAAGTAAACGACGTACTCTTGGGTTGTGAATCAAGTATTGATTACAATTAGGAATCCCATCCGTAATTCTCCCATCTTGGACATTTTCGTTCTTTGACGCATCCGACGATGAACCGTACAAGGCTTGCGCAAAAAAAGATCATTCTAGTTTTTAAACTAAACGAATTATTTTTTAGGTGCAAATCAAGTATTGATTAGAATTAGGGCTCACAACCTCAATTATCCCATCTTGGTCAATTTCGTTCTTTGATGCTTTCAATCATGACTCTTACACAACCTGTGAAAAAAAGGATCGTTCTAGTTTTTAGACTAAATGACGTAATTTTGAGCTGTAAATCAACTATTGATTACAATTAGGCCTCACAACCTTAATTATCCAATCTTGGCCAATTTCTTTATTTGACGCTCTCGATCATTACCAGCACACAACTTCCGCAAAAATGGATTGTTCTAATTTTCAAACTAAACGACGTACTTTTGAGCTGCAAATTAAGTGTTGATTAGAATTAGGCCTCACAACCTCAATTATCCCATCTTGGCCAATTTCGTTCTTTGCTTCTGATCATGAACCGTACAAAACTTGCACAACAGTGGATCGTTCAAGCTTTACTACTTAACGACAAACTTTTGCATTACAAATGAAGTCTTAGTTCGTATTAGGCCTCACGACGTCAATTATCCCATCTTGCCTAATTTTGTTCTTTGATGCTTCCGATCATGAACCATACACAATTTGTTCAAAAAGGGATCGTACTAGTTTTCAAACTAAACAATGTACTTTTGGGTTGAAAAACCAATTATTGATAAGAATTAGGTCTCAGATCCTCGATTATCCTATCTTGGCCAATTTCGTTCTTTGACGCTTCCGATCATGACCCGTACACAACTTGCGAAAAAATGGATGGTTCTAGTTTTTGACCAAAAAGTAGTACTTTTGAGTTACAAATCATGTATTGATTATAATTAGCCTTTACAAGATAAATTATACCATCCTGGTCAATTTTGTTCTTTGACGCTTTTGATCATGAACCGTACACACCTTACGCAAAAAGGGATCGTTCTAGTTTCAGACTAAACAACGTACTATTGAGCTGCAAATCAAGTGTTGATTAGAATTAGGCCCGACAACCTAAATTATCCCATCTTGTCCAATTTTGTTCATTGACGCTTTCGATCATGACCAATACACAACTTCCGCAAAAACGGATCGTTCTAGTTTTCAAACTAAACGACGTAGTTTTAATTTGCAAATAAATTATTGTTTAGAATTAGGGCACACAACCTCAATTGTCCCATCCTGGCTAATTTTTTTCTTTGACGCTTCCAATCATTAACTATACAAAACTTGCGCAAAAAAGGATTTTTCTAGTTTCAAAATAAACAACGTACTTTTGAGCTGCTAATCAAATATTATTTAGAATTAGGCCGCACAACTTGTGCAAGAAAGGATCGTTCAAGCTTTACCACTTAACGACGAAGTTTTCCACTACTAATCAATTATTTAGCATTAGGCCTCACAACTTCAATTCTCCCTTCTTGGCTAATTTCGTTATTGGATGCTTCAGATCATGACTCGTACACAACTTGTGCAAAAAAGGATCCTTCTAGTTTTCAAACAAATCGACGTACTTTTGAGCTGCAAATCAAGTGTTGATGAGAATTAGGCCTCACAACCTCAATTTTCCCATCTTGTCCAATTTCGTTCTTTGACACTTCTGATCATGAACTCCACACAACTTACGCAAAAAAGAATGTTCTAGTTTTCAGACTAAACGACGTAATTTTGAGCTGCAAATCAAGTATTATTTAGATTTATGCCTAACGACCTCAATTATCCCATCTTGGCCACTTTCGTTCCTGTACGCTTCCGATCATGAAGTGTACACAACTTGCGCAACAAAGGATCATTGAAGCTTTACTAGTTAAGGATGATTTTTTTGCGCTACAAATCAAGTCTTTGTTAGTAGTAGGATTTCCAACTTCAATTCTCCCTTCTTGGCCAATTTCTTTCTTCGACGCTTTAGATCATGACCCATACACAGTTTGCGCAAAAATGGATCTTCGCCAATTTCGTTATTTGACGCTTCTGACCGTGACATTTACACAACTTGCGTAAAAACGGATCGTTCTATTTTTCAAACAAACCAACGTACTTATAATTTGCAAATCAATTATTTTTTAGAATTAGGCCTCACAACCTAAATTATCCCATCTTTCCTAATTTCATTCGTTGACGCTTCATGTAATACCCCGTCCGTTTCGATGAAATTTTCCTGTAGCGTTCTGGTAAATTTTTAACGAACTCTTTAGTGGAACATCTTTCGATTTTGAATGATCTCAGTTATGATTTGATTCTCAAATGTTTGAGAATGATCCGACTAGCATTCGGAACCAAAGGAAGTTGAGATATCCTAACTGGAGCATGCCAACGTACGTTGAGAATTTGTGAAACGTACATTAACTGGATTTCTTGAACAACGTACATTGTGGCAAGATGACGTATGTTATTTAGAAGGGAAGATGATTAACGTATGTTGTGAGTTTGAGACTTACGTCGTGAAGTTACGTTTTCAAAACAGAAGCTACTGGAAGCGTTTTTTTACCACGAAAACGTACGTTGTACACTTTATAACGTACGTTGTGACACCAAGATGTACGTTGCATTGCAAAATAATGTACGTTGCCTTTGAAATTATTGAAACAGTGTGTTTCGATCTGTGGGCATTTAAACACCCAAAAATCGTCTGAAACTCTCATTTCTCACACTCTCACTCTCTCAGATCATTTCTCTCTGCCTCTCATTGGATCCCCAACATTCCTATACATCTCTATAGGTAAGATTTCAGTTCTAATCTCGTCTTTTTATCCATTTCATGCATTGAATCTCTGAATTAGGTTTTTGGCCGAAAATGAAATGGGTTTCGAATTTTGCATGATTCTGTTGAAATGGATGTTGTAGGATGTTAGATTATTTTTTTTGGAGGTTAGATTGACATAAATCTAGCTTGAAATCAGAAGATATGATGAGTTCTTTGAGTGGCTAGGGTTTAGTTCGAGTTTGGGTAATTTCTGATGATTTGATTGTTTGTTTGAGGAAATTGTTCATGGATTAATGTTCCTGAGGTTGAGGTGAACCCATAGGTATATTTGGTTTCAATTTTGTCGTCCGAATCGAGAGTTTGGTAATTTTGAGAATAAAGTTTTGCCTTAGCCTAGTTTTGTAATTTTTGAAAAGTTTTTTCAATATTTGTAATTTCTGAAAACTTGGGTCTAGATTTGTAATTTTAGAAATTTGAGAGTCAGATTTGTAATTTTGAAAAGTTTGGAGCATATTTCTAATTTTGGGAAGGTAGGCGATAATTTTGTAATTTCGAGGAAATGTGTTAAATTTGTAGATTAAGAGAGTTCGAGAGCTCTTTAGGAAATTCTAACTATTTAGAATAGTCGTTGGTATATTCTCGAACTCAAGGGACTAGTCTGTAATTTTACGAGGTTAGGGGACTAAAGTATTATTTTACGAAAGTCAGGGACCAATTCGTAATTTTACATAGATTTGGATTTTTGAGCCGTGAGTGCTAAATCTTAGATCGCAATAGAATATTTGACGCCGATAAAATCTGAGTCTACAACTGCATTGGATTCATATTCTGTCATGCCACAGTCACCATATCTGAGTCTGTTGTACTATGTTTCTATTGTCAGCTCTGTTTGACTTTCGAGGCGACCAACCATTTACCAGTGGACTATGATTTGGAGTATTGGTGTGGAGTCCAAGTGAGTGCGATGTCGACTTCAAACACATAGGTTGTGTCTTCTGAAATAATATGTTTTTGCTATGTCTGGTATAAATCTGAAATTGGTTTAATAACGGTCTGACTATTAATAATTGGTTTGTGTGATTAATAACCACACCAAACATTTGTTTATGATATGTAATAATAATTACATATACTATCTGAAAAATGATATTTGTTGCATGACTATCTGTTATGCATATGGTTGATAATATTTATTATATTTTATATTATCGTTATTATCACTATCTATGTTAGCATAAACATTGTGATAATACGATATTTGTTTGGTAAGTAATCTGTACTACGTCTGATAATTTAAAATATCATATTATGTTACATAATACATATTATCTATCTCTGTTAATAAATATAAATATATATGATGTATGTACAATTACGTACATACCCTCTGTAAATAATTTATTCTCCGTATACCGTCTGCTATATATATATATATACATATATATATATATATATATATATATTGGGATTAGGAACACCTAGCTACGAGGTAGCGTAGCCTTTGGTATACCAATGTTCTGCAATGCCCAGTTACCAGGGTAATATGGCGTCCGACCAGACCACGTGCTCTGTTTGATTCTGATGGGTGGTTATGTCCCCCTTCTGTTATCTATCTGTTCTGGTCTCTATCCACCTTTGTTATATACTCTGTATATGTAAACTCTGTTTACCGTACTATACTATGCTATGGGCCTCTGTTTGATATTATATGCCATAGTGGCTATTCTTTGTTTACTATATTATGCTATGTCTACGAGCCTCTGTCCGATATTATATGCCATAGTAGCTGTTATCTGCTATTATATTATACGAGGTATAATATATCTGTTGAGTATGTGTTATTGCTCATTCGCCTATAGTATATTGTACTATTGATTGGCGGGGTATATTTTGCTGGAGCCTAGGGACTGCAATTCTCGCGGGTATACTATTTGATTAGCTCTGTCTATCTATCATAGCTCTGAGACCCTTAGGGTGTCGGGTACTATTTGGGGCCCCTAAGACTGTTAGCTATTCGACCCTCTTAGGTGGAGCACCATTAAGGCTCTTGAGGTTGCTGATTCTCTGTTAGAGATCTGATTTAGCCAGCGCAGTATCAATATACTGTGGGTGTATGATCAGTGATTATCAGATCTGCATAAAATTCTGAATAAGTATTAATAAAATATTTATGTATAAAATTCTGTATAGTCTGGAAAATATAAAACAGTATAAAACGTTGCATGCGTTATCTGCTTCTTTGTTTATTACAGATTCTGTCTGACTGTGTGTTGTCTGCTCTGGTTGCAAAACATTTTTTGAAACATTTTCAAACTATACTAGTCTGTATACGAGTGTATATACATATACATGTATATGTTGCATGCGAAAGTTTTCTAAATGTTTCAAAATAGTTTATGTGATGTTCCAGAGGCATTTTGGAGCGTCATTCCTCACTGAGTTTTCTCACCCCATCCCTTTAACATTTTCAGGTGATTCAGCTCCTGTGCTCATTGGAGTTTTTGAGTAGTAGTGATAACCCTTTTGATTGGGTTTCCAGTTGGTATGTTTGGTTAGGTGCTCCACAACGAGAGTTTGGGTTTCACCATTTGGTTTTTGTTTGTATAATTAATTTGAAAGAATGTGTATGTATATATATAATTATATTCTTTATATTCTTATATATAGCATTACTGTTTTAATTTATGAAACTTAAATGTTTGCTAAGATTAGGTAATCATTAAAATGATTAATTGAGTAGGATTTTTGAGTACTCTGATGCTTGTACGGGATGGGCTGGGCTTCCACAGATAGTCCATCTTGTACGCCGGTCACGGTCCGAAAACGGGTTGTGACAGGTTTGACCTCCCCCACCATTATCATTCTTCTATTCAGTAGCCTTAGGATCCAGTAAATTACATTTTTCAAACAAATGCCCTATCTTCCCTCACCAATAACAAAACAATGGAATACCTTCATATTCAATGTATTGTCTTCGACAATCAATCATAATGACTGGAATAACAGGTTTTAGAACAGTCGAGTTCAACAGCCATTTGAGAAAACTTCCCACGTTTACTCATGGTCGTGTTATAGTCAATTCTAAGAACCTTCCTAATCGTAGTTCCAATTGCTCGAGTGGCACTCTTATTGTAGTACTGGAATGGAAGGCCTCAAAAGTGAACACAGACTGTCAATGCTAATAAAGTCATTGTTCACGAAAAGAAAATGGGAGTCCACGATTGAAGCTTAATATACGTGCCTCTTGGCATCTGAGGTCCATCCAAGAGGACATGTAAATACTCTTATTCAAATGTGAATTTCACCAAGAAGCATCTATTTTCCAGATCAATCATTCTGATTTTTCCTTTGGTTTCCATGAAGACATAATGCCCAAGAAGATACCTTTGTAGCCTATGCCACTTGTAAGATGATTGATCACCACTATGTTCTTGACAGTCTCTGATAATTCTTTTTGTACCTTTTGCAAAAAAATGAATGGAAGGAACTGAGTCCTCTTCTCCATATTCCATGTCTTCCACTGTTATCTCAACTTCAGAGGTTGAATCCAAACAACCCTCCTCAGAGTCTTGCACTCCCAATAGTTTGTCTTTAAAAGAAGGAGGGTTCACTGAAGTTGTGATTTCATTTCCATCTCAAACAGGGACGGATCGGAGGGGGGTTTGGCAGGGTTTGGTGACCCCCCTGGCGCCGTCGGGACCCCATACATATAGCATAGGTACCGCCGGTGATAGCAGAGCCAGTAACGGTGACCCCCTTGGTTGGAAGACACTGAATAGAGCAGCCTCATTAAGCCAAGGAAGAAGATGACAATTTTTTTTTGAAAACCTTGGCCTGAAACGATGTTGTTTTAGGCCAGGGTTTATTTTTTTATGTTTACCTAAGGACCAAAACTAAGTTAAAAAAAAAAACATGTTTTAAAACATAAAATAAAATAGGCAGCTTCTTCTGAAAGGAACCCGATTGAGAGAAACAAGAAAGAGACTTCCATCACACGACACGCACCACCACTCAACTACAACCGTCGTTCGCACCTCCACCACCTTCTGTTCAACTTTTGTATGCCATAGATCACCGCCGGAGACCTCAGTTTTGATTTCTGGTAAGTTGTTTTTACCTTTCTTTAAATTTAATTGGATTTTTAGGTTTGAATAGATTAATGTTGGTTATTGAATGTTGATTAAATAATTAATTATGCTGAAATAGTTGCCGAGAGTTATATTTTAGGGTTGAATTTGATGATGTTGATTGTTGAATTGTTTGAATTAAATTTATTTGAATTGAATTTTTAGGGACATGGATAAATTTATTGTACGAACTAAGAGACCCCCAAGAGCAAGTGGTGGATCTTCAAATACTCCTAATGAGCCTCACAATTCAAACGGAGACTAAGGATTTATGTGAGGAGGATATTGTTAGTGATCCGGCATTGCATAAACCCATCAATGACTATAACCCTCGGATAAGAGATGAAATTAGGAGGAAATATGTGCTTAAAGGTCCTTATCAACCAATGTCTCATGATTTCCCAAGAAGTCAATTTGGGAATAAATTGAGGTGCTTCCAAATTAATTGGTTCAAGAATTGGGAATGGTTGGAATATAACGTTTCCAAAGATGCCGCATTTTGCTTTTGGTGTTATATTTTTTGAGGGGATAAAGGTAAAAGATTTGGAGAAGATGTTTTTACAAAAATGGGGTTTCAAAATTGGAAAAAGGCTTCAGAGAAATTTAAAGAACACATCAGAGCTCAGGGAAGTGCACACAATGATTCTCAAACATTATATTTTGCTTTCAAAGATCAAAGGCAAAGTGTTGTGCATAACTTCTCTAGTGGAAGAAGTAAATTGGATTCTTCTTATCACACTCGATTAGCAGCTTCTCTAAATGTGGTAAGATTGCTTCTAAGAAATGGATTGGCCTTCCGTGGAAATGATGAGTTGGAGGAATCACTATATATGGGTAATTTCTTAGATACTCTCGAATGGTATAGTGAGCAATGTCCAGAAGTTGCAAAGATAGTTTTAAGAAATGCTCTGAAAAATAATCAAGTCATTTCTCCCAATATTCAAAAAGATATTGTGAGTGCTTGTGCAGCAGAAACTACAACAACCATTATTAAAGATGTTGGAGATCATGTTTTTGCCATATTGGTTTATGGGGCCCGAGATAGTTCAATGAAGGAGCAAATAACATTTTTTTTTTAGATATGTAAATAACATTGGAGAAGTGGTCGAACGATTTATAGGAGTTGTACATATTAGCGACACTTCTGATCACTCTTTGAAAAATGATGTTGATAATTTTTTGGCAAAACATGGATTATCAATTTCCAAACTTAGAGGACAAGGATATAATGGGGCTTCAAATATTCGAGGAAAGCTTAATGGATTAAAAATGCTCATTTTGAATGAGGACCTGTGTACCTAGTATGTTCTTTGTTTTGCTCATCGACTCCAACTTGTTGTTGTGTCTATTGTTGTTGGTTTAATTGACACAACAAAAAGTAAGTTGCAAGAATTGAGGGATAATAGATGGGAGGATTTGCTAGAAGAAGTTGACACCTTTTATTCTACAAATGGAATTTCGATTCCTAATATGGAAGATATTGTTCTTGGTCATCTTCGATCCAAACATGCTCCCACATACTACCACCACTTTTGTGTGAGAATATTTTGTGAGGTATTAACTTTTCACTGTTATCATTTGAACTTTGCTTTCTTATTCTAATAATAGAATTAATATTTTTTATAATGTCAGGTTATTGATCGTATTGCTGAAGAGATAAACAGTGATTTCAAATTGTTTCCTTTAATGGCCGACGACGTGACGAAGAGAGAGTTGTTGTCCTTCAATGGCCGACGAAGTGACGGAGAGAGCTGAGACGAGATAAGAGAGTAAATAAGGACGGGGACAAGAGTAACGAGAAGTGTGTGTGTGAGAGAGAGAGAGAGGGAGCAGGTGGGAGTGGTTGAAAGGAGTGAAGGCTGACAGTTTGGTTCTTGAAAAGTTCTGGTTAGAATGTGGTGGTAGTGGTGGTGGGGGGAATGAAATAGAATGAAAGAGATGAGAGAAAAGGGTTTTTTTGTCATTAAATTTTTAAAATTAATAGGTTTTATGTGCTACGTTAAAAAATTTGATGTGACATTATATTTGATTAATGGTGATAGATTGAGGGTTCGAAATGGAGGGTTTTAAAAATTAGAAGATCATACGAGAGATATCGTTAAATATCATAGACCGCGATGAATTTAACCAAAAAAAATCTAGAAATATTTCTTTCAAGATATTGATATGTGTTGGATAAACTATGTGGGTTTGAGCCCATTTGCGCATCGAGGGAGTAAGTGAAGAAATAAGCGTCATATGAGCATCTCTAATTGTGCTTTTTATTTTAAATGATATTTTTTTATATCTAAAAGAACATCTTAAATTTTAAAAAGTGAAAACAAAAATTATCTCTAATGGTACTTTTTAAATTTTAATATTTTATTTGTAAAGTAGATTAAAAATTATATATAAATATATAATTGGTCAATAAAAAACTTCAAATTGTATTGAAATTTGAGTTACATTAATAATAAAGAGAATAAATAGTGCAACTTGGCTCTCTAGAAGTAAGGGGTGTTTAGTTCATTAATTTTGGGGTAGGAATTGGATTCTGATTCCAATTCCGATTCTCAATGTTTGGTTCACACCAAATTCATTCTGATTCTCATTCCCTTTGGGAATGGAATTCCACCTAAACCTTATAATTTGATTAATATGGAGACCCTCCTAATAATCAGATATCCATTATCCTATAATCACATCTTTTTTTTTTCACGTCTCCAATTGCCCATCATTTTTCACATCTCTCCCACCTACGTTGCCTATGCCTTCTTCTCCTTCCGATTACCCATCTTTTTTCACGTATCTCTCCCACCA
The DNA here is from genome assembly GCA_948243855.1 of Flueggea neowawraea. Taxonomy (NCBI): domain Eukaryota; kingdom Viridiplantae; phylum Streptophyta; class Magnoliopsida; order Malpighiales; family Phyllanthaceae; genus Flueggea; species Flueggea neowawraea. Next base: position 12,831 of record CAODLS010409012.1, read on the forward strand.
TCAAAGCTTCTCTTCCACCTTTAACATCCTTCAATTATTCTGTAATTTTCTATCTTCTCTCTCTCTCTCTTTTTAATAACAAGCTGTTTCTTCTCCCTAAATCTCTCATAATAATCATCTCCTATATCTCTCTCATGATATTATGTTCTTTTTCAGAATTGGATTCAACAATTCAACAAATAATTATATTCACTCTTTATTTTATATATAGAATATAAGGAATCCACAATAATACTATTTTTTGAGTTAACTCTTTATTTTTAAAGAGTTTTGAACTTTTAAAGAGAGTATTAAAAATGTTAAGTAAAACAAGGTTGGCAATCACCACATAAACAAACAGTACATAACTCATACCTCATCCAGAATGTAGTGTGGCTGACAGCCTAAGTTACAATTGGTTTGTTGGGCTTAACAGGGATCATGTATCCAGGCCATAGTGTTTTCCAATTGGAAGAGAGTACAAGAACCCAAATGCACAACCACGAAAGAATCCAGAAATTTTGATGAGTTTTTGGTCACTCATGGCTTCCAGATCCTAATCAACACAAGGTCTTCTCTCCTCCAACTCATGTCTTGAAAATCTCAGGGTTACTCATCTCATTAATCAAAACACTAACTATTGGGACATCTCTTTCCTACAAAGTGTATATATAGAGGAGGGTTCTGCTTATTTTAAGAATAAGTTTTTTGAATCTACTCTCCATCTTCAACATCTGTTGTTTTAAATATTATAATTAATATAATTTACTTTTTTGAATCTAATTCTCACAATTAAATCTAAAAATAATGAATGATGAGTATGAAAAGTAAGTTCAAAAAATTTACTCTTAGAGCAAGTGGAGTTTTTTTTATACCGTTCCTTTAAGTATTCGGTTTCCAAAAGACAAGTTGACGTGGTGGGATGGAAAATTATGCTCATTCTCAAATCAAGTGTGGGTATCATGTTGTGCATGTTATTAATTCTCCTCAAGTAAATTCTGGAAAAACAAAACTCTTTAAAAGGACGTAAATTTTACGTGGAGAACCTATAATGGGTATCTTCCAACTAAGCTGAATCTTTTACTCAGATCACAGTTACAGGGTATCTGTTTAGGCTTGGGTTACTGTACAAGAGCATTATGGTGCTAATGGTATGGTAATGTTTGAGATCTCATTCGTCGTTAAATACTTAGTTTATGATGTGCACAACAGAGAGAGAGAATACAATTTTGACTTTTCAAAAATAAGAACACAACCCTGACCGTACCACACGAGTCGTAATATTTTCATATGGTAAGCAAAACCCTTCTTGTTATACACGCAAGTGTCGAATAAATAATGGAAAACAAATCCTACAATGATAATGTCGAACAAAGTAGCAGAAGTTTTATTTTGATACGAGTATATCTACAAGTATTTTGCCCGTACCCGCACGCTTAAACACATTCCATATCCAATAAAGTGAATAATATGCGTGTTGATTGAATACCATTACCAACAGGTCCCGATGGATAAATTATCTATTACCATCCCTATTTTGGACTTGTAAAACACAATTATTTAAGGGGAAATTACACTGCTCATCTATATTGATTTACAATATTTCTTCTGTACGGACATGTTATGTTTATAATTACTGATTTATGGTGTGACTTTTCTTATATATGGTTCTGTATTTTCAAATTTACGACATCTGTTTTCATTAAATATAAACAGATTTTAAACAAATCTCAAACTAATTTTAAATATTTTATAAAATATGTTGAAGATATATATTAATCGTATATTTAAACATTAATAGAATCTAAATAAGTTTGAATCTTTTATTAAGTTAGAAAAACATAATTTATAAAGTTGAATATGTAGGCTAAGAATTTTGAATTTCTGCTTAAAACATTAAAAGTGGGTTGTATAAATCCGTACTTTATGAATCTAATAACATGTATATATATTTGGCCCATTATTTAACAAATTTAGACTATTCTCGTGGGCTTCCTGAACCCATTAACACCTAAATTTGTTGATGGAGTGAGCCTCAAACCCAAATATACAGACCAACAAAAAAGTTAGCTCTAAAATCAGATGCGGAATAGTACTGGGCTAAATCACAGTTAAGCTCATTGTCACAAAGTCGAGTTGTAATAAAAGTAGTCCAGCCGGGCAAAATCGGAAAAGAATCTGAACAATAGCGCCTGGGTTTTAAAAGCGAGATATACCAGAAGTTGTGCCGTTAGGGTTTGGAGCGTGCCTACTTCACCAGAAACAACACTGAGCTTCACCACCTCTCTCAAAATGGTGCCGCTTTCATACTTTCTTGCTTTCGTTGATTTACTTGTTCGCCAATTCTTGATAGATCTGTCCGTTTATTGTTTTTATTATTGACTCTTTTGCATTGTTTAGATGTTGAAATTGTGGTATTTGGATTGAAAATCTGAGTTGTGGAGATGGTACTTACTCTCTTCGTGATGGCTCTCTACAATTGATTAATGTGTTAGTGAATCGAAATTTGAGTATGGATATAGTACTCGCTTTCTTCGTATTGGTTCTGTACAATCGATTAATGTGTTAGTGAACGTTTATTCGGGAATAAAATTAAGTCTTTATAGGTTAAAATGTGGGTATTATTTCGAATGAGTAGTTTGTTTTATTACCCTTTTGAATGGGATCTTATTTGAGCACATTTGTGATATCTTTGTCCACTTTCTTTGATTGGGATTAAGGTTGAATGTTGTGTCTATATTTTGTGCACTTAGATGGTTGATTGGACTTTTTGTGGATTTTGATGTTCGGTTTGATATGTTGGTTTAGGATTTTTTGGCCGAGATTTTGTTTTGTTCATTTGTTTGTGTTTCTTTTGCTGACTTTGTATTATCATCGTTGTTGTTTGTAGCCGAAGCAAATTCATGAGATCAAGGATTTCCTCCTCACTGCTAGAAGGAAGGATGCACGCTTTGTGAAGATCAAGAGGAGCAAAGATGTGGTCAAGTTCAAGGTCCGCTGCTCCAAGTATCTCTACACCCTCTGCGTCTTTGACTCTGAGAAGGCCGATAAGTTGAAGCAATCCCTTCCTCCAGGTTATTATTTAGCAACTACTATTTTTTTTGAGCTGTATGGTTCATTTCTCAATTACTTCTTGAGTGACAAATGACAGTAGAAGTAAACACCATGGTACACAATTGAACCAATTTGTTCATTTTGTTCCTGATTCTTTATTAAATGTTAAATATAAGTTAGATTAGATGTTTGGAAGTAACTTGTTTTGAATTGATATCTCTATTGTTTGTTACCCTAATTAGTGAAACAACTTATTGTTGATTCTTTTACAAAACTTGGTCATCTAATTTGATTGTCTTTGAATCTTTGCAGGTTTGAGTGTGCAAGACCTGTAAGTCTGGTGACATTGCATTCTTGTCATTTGGATTCTATAGAGAGCCCAGGAGAGTTTTATTTGTCTTGTTTTGTTATGTTGATTGAAATACTTGGAATGGATTTTGGCTTGTTCAACTACCTATAGCTTGTTAGTGGATTTTTATGCGTATTGTGTTTTTTGAACACAGATTTGTGATATTAAAGTTTAGCAATTAACCTTCTGTTTTTTACTTGATGATAAACTAAATCTTCCACCTATTGGCAAAACCAATGAAATGCAACTGATTGATGCGATTTCTGATCTGATACTGCGTTGAGCATTGCAGTACTGTGAGTGCTTATTAACAGCCCATAACTGGGTATCGATTCAGACCGAATGTTGGATCCTCTGAGGCGGAAATTGGTTTGGTTTGAGGCTTTGAGCCGTGTGGTATGGATTTTGGATGGAGCATCATTTAAATTCGATCTTATCTGTTGACAAGGTTGATTACACATGAATGAGATGAAATAGTGAAGTCAAAATTTCATACATTGTGAAAAATTAATGTCTATATTTTGGTTAAATTATAGTCTTCACCAAACTAAAAACATTGGGCATGTTTTTATATGGTAGATTATGCGTGGCAGAACACATAAGTAGCTTCTTAAACTTTCATCCTACATCTTCCAAGGTCCAGGCCCTTTGAACGTCAAATTTCACCTATTAAACCACTCAATTCTAAAAAACTGAGCAATCAAGTGATTTACCGTGGGATATAAATACAACGTTAGCAGAGCGTGATCGATTATGAAGCATGATCGATCATTTCATCATGATCGATCATTTCATGGAGACAGGTGCGCAATTGTGGGGCATCCAAATTATACCCAAATGAACCAAAAAGCCAAAACAATTCTTTTCAAACCCAATCAACTAACTCAACTAAAAACACAGAATATTGAACCGAGAAACATTCTTGAAAGCTTTTGAGAGCAGTTTTTTGTTTGTGTTGTTGCATGTAGATTCAAAGGTGGTTGAGTTAGAGATGATGTGCGATGGTTGTTTTCTGGGTTGCTGGTGGTTCGGTTTTAATTTGGGTTAGTTCTCAAATGGTTTACATGTTGGTTTGAGTCGATCAAAACATATGCCACATCATATTTCCATTATGAATCGTTAGCTAATATGTCATTCATATGTCAATTTCCATTAAATTGGGGTTAATAGCTCGGTTTTTGAAAGTTAAATGGATTAATAGGTGACATTTGAAGTTTAAGGGGCTAAAGGATTTTAAACGAAAGTTTAGGGGGTTAATTATGTTTTCTGCCGATTGAGCTTATTGCATTATTTAATTTAGTATATTGCTATTCATACAGGTTTGTTTAAATGTTATGTTGAGTGAATTAACATATTTATAAAAG
>CAODLS010409120.1:0-11797 GCA_948243855.1 Flueggea neowawraea
ACAAAATTTAATATTTATTAGAAAAAAGAACTCAAATTTTTACATTTGCAACAAAATATGTATTAGTTAACTTTCAGTCAATTTTTTTTTATCTAGCTGAAATGGCAATTGATGTAGTTGCTTTTTTTCTTTTAACGGCACAATAATATAGTTTTTTGACATATTTATTATAAAAGTTAAAGTTCGTATTTCTTGTAATAAATTTTAAAGTTCGCAACATATTTATTAACTTGACTAAATTTTTTGTTTGTAATTAATTAAATAAGCCACAAACAAATGAGTTATTATCTGTCCCTGTGAGAGTCCAAAATTATGTAAATCAATATTTAAATTATATGTCAAGTGGACATGTACATGAGTTCAGGTTAGCAAAACAATAGATGTGCATTTGTTAATAAAGAGATATGAACGACTGCCCGTTTAATCTTCTACGTTGGCCTGCCGCTGATTTGGTTTTCACAAAATCGAGAGACGACAAAATGTTTCGTATTTAAGATGAAGAAACTATTCGTATTTAACGAAGAGCAACTCGCGTTTGTATTTTAGATGAATAAACGACAACTTATGGCTACATATTATAATTTTTGAGACGATACAACACAACACAATACATTTTTAGAAGGATGGGATTTAACGTAAATGTGATCTGGTTATAAACTAGCCAACATGTTTAAGAAGTGGTAAAAAATATCATAAAACTAGTTTATATGTGTTTCCTTATTTTTTTGGCTAAGGATCAACAATGCTATCCTTTTTATTCTAATTGCGAGCGTGCCACGGAATTCCCCGATTTTCCCAAACCAAAAGAACTCAATCCAACTTCACTTCAAACGATTGTAAGACAAGAAAGGGACTTAACCTAATCAATGGTCATTTGCTCCTTACACAATAATTCATAGAACACAAAGATGAGGATGATTTTATTATGAAAAGAAAAGAACAACGGCAAACTTGAAGAATAAGAACAAGGAAAGCTAAAGAAGGGCGAAGGAAAAGAAGGGATACAAGACCTTATGGGTGTGTAATGTATTGTAAAGTGACGTGGGAGGGGTTTAGTGTGCTGCCTCCCACGTCACTTTACAACCATTCTTCCAGGAAATTAGTTTCTCCACTGGGAAAAGAAAAGTCTACTGCTTGTAGAACTCTTTCTTGAACCAACAAAATCTACTCTTCTTTCTTATCTTAATTGACATGGTAGATGATATGGATTAGATTAACACAAATTCCTCCTGAAAAATCTGCCAAGTCAGTGGAATTAACTCAAGCATATCCACCGGGCCAAGATTCACTTCATGGGCTGCCCCAATGCTTGAGCTTGATTCCAAACTCGTGAGCTCGACTCGGCCTATTGGGCTCGAATAATATTTTGGTGTAAACAATATGTTTAACATGTTTACGATACAAATTGCTTTTCTTGTTCAAATATTATAGACTTTTTATTTTTTAATTTTAATCTGGAAGTATCTAGTAGAGACTAAGTTCTATCATGCAAACACACTCAATAAAATTTTAATTCAACATTTAATTTTAAACTTTTAACACTTAAGTGTTTTATAGAAGCAATTTACAGAAAATAAATATTAAAATATGTTGAGTCATGCATGACTACTAGAAAACAATTTTTTTATAAACCTATAGATTCAAAAGAATACTGGACAAATCTATTTATATAATATATAAAAGCAGAATACAATTTCATAAAAAAATGGTATTTGGTATGCTATAATTTGGACATGTGACATCCCAATTGCATGACATATGTCACTTCTTATTAATATATTCAATATCTTGATCAATATTCACTTCTCATTAAGAAAATAAACAAATATGAAAACGAATTTTATAAGAACTTCAATATTAATTTTTATGGTTTTATATTTTTTTAATTTGAGATAACATTTATTATAGTCTCGAATATTTATAAAAAAATATAAATATATTCATAATATATCATATCATATCATATTATTTATTACACTAAATTATTTATTATACTAAAGCCATAGTACAAACAACCATATATTGACATTTGACTCTTCCTATGACTGACATATGGCATTACATATTTTTGACAAATAGATTCTCATTTGTTTGTTTTTTCCATTTTTGAAAAAATTGATTTTCTGAAATTTGAAAAATAAAATTGATTCAATTTAATCTTCTCTTATCTTATTGATAAGGTTAAAAAATTATCTCCAATCTCCTATTTTGGCGAATTTTAAAAAAATTAGAATATTATTTCAATATTATCTTCTCTTTATCTCCAATTTTTATGTTTCACTCCGTTCATTGTTTTTTTCTCTATCATTCTTTCATTTATCTTATGGATTATGACGATTTGATTCAAGAACCTACCCTTTCTGAAACACTTCTTCTATCACCATGTCAGAACGCAGAAGCCCCCTCTTTAGAAGAAATCAATTTATCTCTCAAAGTCACACATTTAGATCAAGAAACCACTGTCCTCAAATTAGATAATTTCTACTCTTGAATTTTCAGTCCCTACACGATTTCAAAGAAATTAATCCATGCTTCGAAAGGAAAGTTCATCTCCTCAATTTCCATGTCTTTTCAGGAAAAAGGCAATTTTATTACTTTCCATATTTATTCTTTAAAGATTCGGGTTCTCTAATTTTTTTAACAAATATAATCCTGACTGCAATTTTGGTGTAGCAATGGTAAATTTCCATGTCTTTCCAAAAAAAAAAAAAGTAGTTTGATTACTTTCCTTTTTCCATTTTTTGTTTAGACTCGGGTGTTCTCATTTTTTTTCCAACAAATATAATCCTTGGTACTTATGAATGGTGCATGGTGTATTCTGTAATAGTCGTGGAGGCGTTATGAATGGTGCATGGGCTGGATCGATAATGGTGGCAGTTGCATTTACTTAAAGCAAAACCTTGCATTTTTTTTTGTTATCTTATCCTTTTTAATGAATATGTTATAATTGTGTTATAATTGTTCCAAGATCAGGTAAGTCTTATTGAACTTTACATTTTTCGTTGTTATTTATTATGATTTTTTTATAAGTACGCTTTTTATTTATATATTATTTTTGTGTTGGGTTATGGTCTATTCACTTATCGCAATATGATTGACTTCTCGCTAAACTCTTTTTCTCTTTTATATTTTATTTTCTTTCCAGTTGCGATTACACGAAACTGAACCCTAAGAACCTCACTTTCTCCTTTGTAATAATTTTGTAGGTAGAGGCGGCAAAAGGATGTTTAGTTAATAGATTTAACTGCAATGCTTGCGATTACTCTGATAAATAGACTTCCAACTGTTCTATCGAACGGAAGACCTATTTCCCACGATTATATCAGTTGCATGGGGAAGGGACCTGTCAAAATAAGATTTCCTACAAGCCGGGGCCAGATTTCATGCAAAGTGGCAACTCTTCTTTGTAAATAAAAGCATACAAGTAAAGATGGAGAATCTTTTTATTATGGAACTTCATGCAATTTTCACTAGGCAATGAAATATTTTCCTCTCTCTATTTGTTATATTTTTTAGAACACTTGCGTTGTGATTCAGAATGTGAGATAAATATTCAAAATTATATTAATAAATATTCTTTTGTGGATGGTGACGAGTTCGTATAACCTATGATGATGACTATCCTCTGATTTGTTTTATGTAATTCTTGACTATGTGCCAAATTTTTGGTATGTAAAGAATAACAACTATTTCGCTGGATTATGCTGTTAATTGTTCATATTTGTTATTTCTGAAGTTTGTAAAATATAAATTAAAATCACTACTAAATTATAATTATTCTTATTACTTATGCCAATTATATGAGTTCTATACGAGTTATAGTGGATGAATTTCCTTTCTTTCATTATTAAAATAATAACAAAATTTTCAACTTTTTATATTCGATGGATCAATTTGGATTTGATTTATCATTAACTTGTCATTTTACACTTTCAAGAATCAAATAGGTATAAAAATTATAAAAATATTTATTTAATTATCTTTATATTGTGCCGTTTGAACTTTTTGTTCTTTATTTAGAATTTTTTTTCTAAATTCTAGGCATGATTATTATTTTTATTTGATAACATAATAATACTCTTTTTAAATAATGAGGCGGTACCTTAACAATTAATTCATGTTCTCACTTGTGGCAAAGATTATCGTGATTACATATAGATCGCAAATCGACAAAAAAGGAAAAAAAACACGTCCAAGATTCAAAGACTGCAACCATGATCACAAACCTGTCTATCTAACACCAAAATATCTCTTAGGCTATCTCCAACCCACTCTAAAAATAGAGTGGAGCGCCAAAATCGGCGCAAAAAACAGCTCCAACCCAACGCTATTTTCTACGCCAATTTTGAGTTTTGTTGCACTGTAGCTACGCTACTTTGTTTCTTTTTTAATTCATTCCGTGTTTGAGTTAGACAATAAATTACTACTTAATCAATCTATAATTAATTCATTTTGTGTTTGAGTTAGACAATAAAAATTACTACTTCGTAATGCATTGATTGAACATTTGTGGAATTAATATTCGAAATCAAATATTTGAATAATTATGTGTTATTTTCTTTTCAATTGTTCTTATGTTGTGTGATTTTTTTAAGTTAATCAATAAAATATTTATTTGTTTTTCCTGTTTTTATTATTAATTTTTATTTAAAAATATATTATGATTTATTGTTATTTATATTTAATTAAAATATATTATTATTAATTTATAATTAAAACTAAACTTTTACAATTGATTTTTTAATAAGTAATGAAAAATAATTAAGTGTATATTTAGTTTGTGAAACAAATGCTACAAAATAGAGGTATAATGAATATTTCGAGAATATTTTGAGAATATCTCTTTTTAGAGTTAAAAATATAATTGTGGGTTGGATATAAATTTACTATAGTTATTGTACATTTTTAATTTTAAAATTAAAAATAGAATTTTGAGTTGACGTTAAGCCTCAAATCAACATGAGCATTCCACTTGTAACTTAGTAACAGATCAATAGCAACCACCAGTGCCCATTGCTGATTTGCTATAACTTCCTTCCTTCTAATCCAAGACATATCTACCAAACTACATCTTTCCACTCAGATTTCTCTGTATCTATCCCCTATACTAGATCTAAACCCCTGTAGATCCTTTACAGGCACAATACGCTCAATGTTGAACAAAAATTTAATTAGAAAAGCCAATGCGTACATTACACATACAAACATAAAATTTAATGCGTGTTTTAATTTATGTAGCTTATTCTTTACAAACTTTTTTCGATGTGTCACATGTTTATTTATCTAATAGATATTAATTTAGAGATGCAATTTACAAAATTTCTCAAAATATTTATGGAAACAATGTTTACCTACAAGGCACATATTCATGAGCCTAAATATGTTTGCTAAAAACACTTTCTCTTAGAGATAATTTCTAATAAAGTCAGACAATTTTATACAGACAATCCACACATTGCACGGGTGACACATTTAGTTTTAAACAAAGTCTGAAGGTAAAACTAGTATAATATATAAAAGTAAAATATAATTTTATAAAAAACTGACATTTGACATTCTATAATTTTAACATATGACATTCTAATTATACGACATGTGTCACTTCTCATTAAGATATTTAATGTTTTGGTCAATATTCACTTTTATTAAAAAATTAAGAAAATAAATAAATATGGAAAGAAATCTAATAAGAATTTCAAGATTAATTTTTAATTTTTATATTTTTTAATATAAATTTCTTTTATTATAGTTTCGAATATTTATAAAAAAATAAAAAAATTATAGTATCCCAAGACACGTTCGAAAGTAAACTTAGTAAGTATCAAAACGCGTTGTCTAAATAAAGAATGATGAAATTTGGATAGAAATAGAGGACAAAACTCTGAAATTTTATTATGACAACAAAACTGAATCTCAAGCCATTAGGCGTACAATATATATGCAAACACTAAAATTTGCAAAAAATAGAAAAAGTCTAAAAGGTCCTCAATCAGAAAATAGATAGAAATAGATAGAAAATAAAAAAAAAGCCACAAACAACACTGAAAACAGAAACTCCTATGGAAAGTTATACCAGTACGAAAAATTCCAAAAATTGCAAAAAGACGTCTTTTACGGCCGAAATGATAGAATTTGGACGCAAAATTACGTAGGTTTCGAGTAAAACTAGTGAGTTTTGTTCCTTGGCCGGTTTTTTTATTGAACCAGGTCCTCAAAACACGAAAATTTAACTGTTCAAAAGTCTTTGAAATTACGAATTGCTACCGTTTCAATTTATCGAAATTTTCTGGAAATGCACATGCAATTTAATCAACCGCATCGGATAATAACTTTTTAACCAATTAAGTTAAAAAGGGTTAAATATGATACATTAGAATTTTGGGCAAAATTCACCCCGGTTTCTAAGATTTTACCATATCTCTCTTGCGCTCCCTCCAGTTTCAAAATTAGTCATTTGGATCACTAACTCTTTACTCCGTTTGTTTTTTTACCAGAATACGCAAAAAAAATTGCCCTCTATTTTAAGATCAAATTACTTCAACAAACCACTCAAGCATTGTTTCTCTTTCTGCTTCAAAACTCAATTCTCTCTCTCTTCCAACCCCTCTCCTCCTCCTTCGTCACTCCAACCCTCACACTGTCGTCGCCCTCTCCCTCTCCTTTTCTTCCAAAGCCTTCACCACCCCTCACATTTGCCATTGTTGGTTGTATTTGTAGAGGAATCAAATGACGTTGCTAGAACAAAAATTTCAAAAATCAAACTCACAGCCACAATTTGACGTCATGATAGTTCCTTAACAAAATCAACTAAGCAATTCACAATAAATCAATCCATGTCTAAGGAGTATCAACATTATTTTTCCAAAGATAAACATAAAGCATCAATCACAGGCCATAAAAACAATAAATCACTGAAAGCCCTCAAGAGCAGGACCAGTCAGCCTGTTTCGCCACCGCCGACTTCACTGTCAGTTTCGTCGAAGAATCCCTCTTTGCTTTCCACTGACTCACTTTCAAACTCCTTTCTGACCTCGCCTCCACAACACCCATTAAATAAAACACCTAAAACCCACAAAAATCAAAGACCCATATCAATTACCTTTACTGAATTCGATTTTGAGCAGAACCAGAGTAGATCTACGTCACCTACAAAAGAGAGAGAGAGAGAGAGAGAGAGAGAGAGAGGTGAGCCATGGCGAATATGAGGATCAGAACCAGTTTGAGCATCCTGACTCGGTTCCTCAACCCTTCGATTCCACCGTCCTCCTTCTCCACCACAACCAGTCGGACTTGGACACTAGAAACTCTAGCTTACGAGGAAATCCCATCTTCTACCAGCAAACCATATCCTCCACGACCTTCTCGACTCCTTCTTTCGTACCCTCGCCTCTATTTCCAGACTCTCTCTTGCTAAAAAAAATTCCAGTTATTTTTAGTTATTTTGTCATTAATTAATTATATTAAATATGTGAATTGATAGAGTTGAGACTGGTGGATCTGAGGAGCAAAAGAGAGAAAGAGAGAGAGAGAAGAGATTGATTGAATTTTAGAATTCTAGGGATAAAATGGTCCTTAAAATTTACATAATAATGGGACTATGTGCCACATCAGCAAATATGACGTGACACGTTAAAAAAACAAACGGAGTTAAGAGTGAGAAATCGAAACGGCTAATTTCGAAACCTGAGGGACCGCGAGAGAGATATGTTCAAACCTTAGGGATCATAATGGATTTTGCCCTAGAATTTTTAACTTAAAATTGTCACTTTACTTGGTCAGTTGAAACGCTTTCTTAAAATTGTCACTTAAAATTTTTAACTTGTGTCCCTCTCATCTATCTTCTTTGTTAGAATAATTCGATCTTCTCTGCTACTTTTCTCTCCATCAATAATAGGGGTGGAGCCAAAAATTCCCCGATGCGTGGTAAGATCGGCGCTACGTTAGGATGGATTAAAATGAACATTTTCTGTAACAAAATATAGGCTGATATTAGAGTATAATAAAATTACATTAAAAATAGTTATTAATATAAAAACAAGTACAAAACAAGCTACACTCGTCTTTATAGTGCTAGATAATTGATTCCAACGACAATTCATATTTTGGAAACGCTTCAAAATGGATTTGTTGTCAACAGTTGCAAGTATCTCATTCTCGATGAATACCACCAAATTGTTTAACCATTCATCTCTCATTTTATTTCGCAAGTGCGTCTTCACAGTTTTCATAGCAGAAAACACTCTTTCCATAAATGTGGTAGCAACTGGTAGGAGTAATACCAATTCAATATGATGATAGACCAGCAAAAAAGTCTATCTTTCATAGTTTCAATTATCTTCTTTGCAAGACTCTCAAAGTATTCAACATCAGATAACCGTTTATCCCTTTTCACATCACTTAGAAAATTATGACCCTATGGTTGTCAAGGACCTTTGGATACATATTCTCTTTGTATATGGTCTCAAATATTTATATTTAAACTATCAATTGGCTTACGTAATCCATGATCAACAACAATATCATCTTTATTAATTTCTAACTCTTCCGGATTAATTTTCACTTCAACATTCTCATTCAAAATATTTTCATCTGAAGTTTGTGACGGTTGTCCAATATTATGTGACTCAACTGAACTTGTAAGCCTTTTAAAAAAATATTTCTCCATTCTATTTTATACAACAACCTACTAAATTGAATATAGATAAATATTTAAGTCCCAACTAAAATAGAAGAAAAAAACATCAACATTTGCTATTGAAAAAAACTATCAGTCTTGTTTCACTAATTCAACAATTTACAATCAACAACTCAACAACACAACTAATTCAATCTAAAAATATAACAATTAACAAACACTAATTCTAATTAACTGAAATTAGAAGAAAAAAATGGGTTACTAAAATTCATACCTTGACAGCAACTTCTCAGCGGTCCAGAATGGATTACCGACTTCTCAACAATTGGACTCTGGATTCTGGCTCACCTAACAAGCGCAGTCAAGGTATGATTTTCTAGTGGCGGTGGGGCGGAGGGGGTATATGGGTACCCAGCCGCCCCGTTCAACAACAACAAAAGAAACTTCAAACATAAATATGTCAAATCCTCGAACACCGCAGCCGTGCTCTGCTGGGACAATTTTGATGGCTGAGTTGATAATCTTCTACCAAATTATTCCATGATGACGGTTCCTTCTTGAAGGATGATTATTATGTTGTAATGCAAAACTTCAGCATCATAATTCCTTCATCAGCATAAAAGACTTGTTACATTTTGTTCAGAAATGCATTTTTCTTCTTTTGGACACGTAAATGCATGCACAGATATCACACCACCTGTTTCCTACTTTAGAAAACTATGAAGACATACAAGAATATATACATACAAAAGTATGAAGTTAGGCATGAATACATATATTATGAAGTTAGGCATGAATATATATACTTTTGGAAGTTATGTGAAATGATATGGATACAGAAAAAGATAGTGACCGAATATTAGTGAACAAAATAGAGTTGAATCACATTACGACTTGTATAGATTTGCTACAAGGAACTCAATTTGGCGAAAATTCGAATTTGGACTTGCAGATCTTCGATTGCGTAAGTTTTATATCAACTTCTTTAGATTTTCATAACTTATTATATTTATTAGATTGATTATTACTGCATATAATTTCATATTAACATTTCAATTATAAAAATTTAAAGTTGGTACTTTCAATTTTTTTTTTGTAAGTTAGTATATAGATTAATTATATAGAAATAGACTTTGAAAGAAGAAAACAAACAAAAATGAATAGAGACGAATTCGAAACTAGTGGTGTTGAGGGACTGATTTAAACAAAGCTAGAAGTTAAACATAGAATTCGAACCATAAAGGTTTGAATTTGTACTTAACGACCACGCCGAGATAAATTTAATGATATGCTCTCAAAATTTTAGTTCGTTAAAAATATATATTTTTTTTTTGGTAAAAAGTAGTATATTGAATTACCAAAAAAGTATATACACCTCAAAACCGTCACAGCACCTCCTGCTCTACAGTTGCAAACAATTTTAAGAACTAAAAAAGAAACAACTATACAAATCTATACAGAACAATTAGTAAAAGAATCAGCTCCATCTATTTATGTGTAATACTAGAAAGATTCCCTCGGATGGCTCGCTTCCTACATAACTGCTCATTTTGGAACACCATCTCAGAGGAGATCTGTGAATCGAGCATCTAGATAACATTTCACACCAGATATCACAACTAGAATGGCAAACAAAAAACAAATGCTCAACAATTTTTGAATAATAAAAATATATTTATTATCTTAATTAACTAATATAAATTATCAGTTTAAAATCTGTGAATATTCCCACACAATAAATTCCAGTAATCCATTACGCATATCATTGAGGCGTATATTATCTGAAGCTAAAACTAGAAATGACTTGAAGCCATGAGATTGTATCATGAAAATCATTCATAGGTATACCCTGCAAAGTGCAAACCCATAATATTGGAAATAAAATGTAGTTTGAATAAACAATGATGCCACAATAACATTATTTGTTTTTCCAGAAATTTATATATATTTTTTTAATAAGTTGTTATCCATGAAATTTTATTCAGCCATATCGAAAGATCTAGGAAAAACTTGATACAACTAAAATCGAGAGATTACAAAGCATTTTTAGCAGTTTATATGCATATATAGAATATTAATTTGCCATGTAGAATCAAGTTAGAGCTACGTAGACATGAAAATTGTCAGGAAATTAGGCGATAGAAGTAAATTCAGAATAATAAAGAGCAATCACACAAGAATACAAGATTTACATGGTTTGATCAATTCGATCTACGTCCACGGGCAGAGAACAAGTAATTCTACTATTCAGAGTAAAAAACAAGCACAATGGCTTACAACGACGTTCAAAAGTTTACCCAAGACGTTCTCAAGCCCCCTTTTATAGTTTACAAGTAATACAAGCCTAAATAGGAAGAGAAAACCCTAAAACCAACCCTAAACCCATCCTAACACGTTCAGGTATGAAGACACGACATAGGAGAGCCAAACACAGATGAAACCAGTCAAAACACGGATGAAAACATGCGTCCGTGTGAAACCGCAAGTTACACGGACTGTCACACGGCCGTGTGTCAATTTTGCTCATTACATGGTCTAGGACATGGCTGTGTCCTTCACTGTTTCAACAAAACTCTTCCTTTCCGCTTTCAGAGCCACACAAGGGCTGAGCCACGCCGTGGGCACTTCTGTGTCCAACCATTGACTTGTTTTCCTCCACAATTCTGTCACTCTTTGGCTTATTTTACTTTCTTCAAGGTTTTTCTTGCATCTTGATCAAGAAAAAATCACTTTAACATTAACAGTTCTCCACCTTGAAGTGAATTTTCTTTTCCCGTCTAACTCTGAATCCCTAATTATTTATCTGCCACACCACCCCGAAGGGCCTCGAGTCCTGCAACAATGAACCAAGTCCAACCCGGACTTGCCATCACTAGCTAGCTTTCCATCCACTCCTAACAACACAACCCTTCGCATATTTCCTGTGCCTTCCAATGACTGGTTTTGAAAATCACCAACACAATTACCATGCTCTGGTTCATTTGTTGTTAGCCATCGTGAATCAACCTGATCAATCTTTGGCTGTTCCGGAGTCTTGATCACAAAATCCACCCGTTTTTCAGCAGAACTCATAATAGTCTTTAAACCATTAGCAACAACCGAATTGTCAATCAAGGTGTAAATGTCATTCTGTAATTTACCCTTCATACTACTGAAGAACCC
>CAODLS010409178.1:0-13039 GCA_948243855.1 Flueggea neowawraea
CTTCAGGATGAATTTGGCATCACATAGTGTTTTGACCATAATTCATTTATTTCAGCACCAAATTGAGCTCTGTAAATTGATTAAAAAACTTGACACATATAGATTTAATAAGGTACAAGTCATGTTGTCTAATTCCATCTAAAAAAGGTGCAGTAAATTTATCAATTCAGATCACAAACTAAACAAGGCAGACATACCTTTCCCTAGTCTTTTGTTCATAACTTCGTTTACCGAAATCCAAATAAGGAAAAGTTTCTTGGTTTGGAATCTAGATTCATATATCCCTGTTTCTGAAAAATATCAAATTCTAATTCAATCTACACCAGCCTCAGTAGAATTTATAACATAACCTAAAATTAAACGTTAATGAATGGAACAATAAGTCAGACAAGCCATAATTAAGCACGTATAACTCCATACACATATAGATTTAAGCTGCGTCTATTTACAAAACGTTAGAAGAAATTCTTGCCTACAACTTTTACGTTTTATACTTTTCCAAATGGAGTCTCTAAGGTTCCTAAAATCAGCATACATTCAGACTATTCCTATTGAACCGTTTATCAGGGCAGTTCTCACTTTTTCAGCTGAGTGTCAAGCGAAACAAAATTGGATCAAACTGTTTTACAGACATGTACAAAACGCAAAAACCTACAACCTTTATTCTTTCATATTTCTATAATTTCGTCTCTAATAAGATCAAAAATAGGAAGCACACAGGACATAGTAAAGAGATTCTAAGAGTCCAGAATTACCTTTAGCTTGTACTCTTGTTGTTAATTCAATCCATAAAACCATCAGTCTGCCTTCTAATCAGTACATAAATGTCTATAACTACTATTACAACCTGTAACTTGGAACCAAATTGGATAACTAAATAAGTTAGCAACTTAAAGAGTGTTGTGGTTTACCTTGTGTGTAGCTTCGGTCGTCTTACTTCTTCACCTAAACGGACAAATTTTGAGTGGCTATTTTATTTTCAAGGAAAAGATAGAAGAGGGCTGTAGCATGTGAAACGAAGGAGGAGGCTAGATAAAGATATACTTCGGTAGTCACCGCCTTAGATTTTAACCTAGCAATTATCTATATTATTTTGTTTTATAAAAACAGTTTATTTATTAGGTACGTGTATGTGTAAGGCATCTTGTAACGCTGGATCCTAGTCACTGATATGGGGATGCGTTATTGCGTCCCCATGCCGTAGTCCGTCCTCCTGCGGGAGGACAGACTACATGTGTCAGGTACGAGGCCATAATTTTTTTTAAATTAAAATCTTACCATTGGATCGTTTTGATCCATCGGTCAGATTTACTCCAATGGTAATATTACCGTTGGGCCGAAAAATTATCCTTTCAGTCCCTAACGACTAATTTTACCCATTTCCTATAAATACCCCCTAAACACATTTTTTCTCTCATTTCTACACTTCAAACACTCATTTCTCTCCCCCAAACTTTATCAACTCTTAAAATTTCTCTCCATACTCTCAAATTACTCCCACTCCAATTTTTTCCCCAAAATTATGGATTCCAACAATGAAAATATTCAATCCTCTTCTTAAAATAACCTATCAAATTTTGCCAACTATCGATATTCTCAAAATAATCCATCAAATTTTCTCTCTTTCATAAACTATCAATTCAATCCCACCGCTTCATTTTTCTCATTTCCATATCAACTCACACTTTTCAATTTTGATAATTTCCAAAATTTTACGTTCAATCCTTATTCACAAAATAATTCTTACATCCCCGTGTTGGATATGTGCTCGACGACGGGTTCTCAAGAGGATTCTCCTCCTCTTGAAATGAACCCCCGAGCTCACTATTGGTCTAAGCAATCTCGGCCCCGACGTCGGTGAATTTGAATGAACTATTTTTATTTTAATGAATTTGGAGTAGAAAGTATTAATGAAGTAGTAGATAAAAGTTGGGGATTAAAATAAAATTGTGTTTAACGGAAAGCTGAGTAGGAGTCCCGCGGAACTCTTAAAGTAGTCACTGGTTTATGAATGAAAAAGCTGAGAAGTTAAGAACTGGGGACTTTAATAAAATAACAATAATAACGCTGAACAAACGTCCCTCGAGACGATTTCAAGAACCGTAAGTTACAAATAGTCTTATATTCTACTATGACTCGAACTTCTATTTTGCAGGTTGTTATGAGCTTCTAGATTGTCTTTGTTATTAGCTGCTAGTATGATTAGATCAATTGATTATTTTTTATTTGTACTCTTTTTATTTTTCGTCTTAAAGCAAAGGTGTGGCAATAGCTTTCTAATTGTTGAGGGCATCAAATACTGTTCGAATACATGATACGCTTTTAAAGAGATTGCACGAATTCTAGAGATGGAACTTTTGGTAAATGAAATTTTTGGTAAGACCTCCAATTATTTTACAGTTGCCAAGAGTTTTAAAGCTTATTTAAAGGTCATTAGAACAGAGAAAAAAATAAAGGTCATTAGACATATTATTGATTGTTATATGTTTGTTTCTTATCTGTTGTAGTATTGAGAAACAAAAATCCATTAGAGACCAAATATGAGACAAACTCAATTTTGCTTCTTAATTCCTAAGCGTTTGAATTTGATACGGTTTCCACACTGATCAAATCCATAAAGTTGTGACAAATTTTATTTTGTCAAAATATATATAAATTTAATATATATGTTTGTAAAAAATAACACCAAAGTAATAGTATGACAATCTTTTAGTCATTGTAACAAAAAAAAGGTGAGTCATGTGTATATAAACGATTATAGGGAGTTTTATTACATCCTAAATAACTTTAGTTTGATGTCCATTAAAATTTTTATTTATATATTTTGTAATGTGTGTTTATCAAAATTAAAACACAAATCATATCTTAAATATAATTATTTAAAAATTTGACAAAAATATGTATCACATTTAACGCACATGAGCAAAAAGTTAATTAATAATAATAACACAAACTGTTAATTAATTTGGTAAATGAAAAAAAAAGGCCCTTATCAAATTAATTTGGTAAATGAGATGGGAAAACAAAGGGATGGGAAAGTGGGGCCAGAGGGAGAGAGGGAACAGTGAGGAACAGCTAAGGTGGGGTGGGGGATTTAGGGGACGGCAGGCGGTGGTTGGATAAAGAGGGAGAGTGCTGACGTGGATCCTTTTATTGATTCTAGAGAGAGTAACTTTGCGGGGTTTACGTGTGTGCATTACTATCATCTTTTTTGGGAACCTTTTTTTGGCCCCGTGTTGTAAAAAAACATGGTACCGTGTATCTTCGTGGATTATTGTGCAATTTTTTTTATCTTTTTTTAGTTTGATAAAAAAAATATACTCTCACCTCCCTCAACTCTAAAAAGTGCATTTGTAACCCCTTATTAAGTTGCCTTCTGAGTCCTAACCACGTAGCTTAACCTAATAATAAATTTGATAGCGATGTGGTAGCAATGTTGCTGACTTTGCAAAACATTTGATAATAAACCAAGTTACGAAACTCACAACATCAACTCTATGGCAGAGTCACCATCATACTAAATTCGATGTAACTAGTCAATAGTTGATTCAATCATAATTGTTCCATGCATATCCTAGATCTTAAATCAAACCAAATGTTAAGATTATTCAAGTTCTATAAAAAATGAAAAAGAAAAAAAAGTACTTAGACAATTTTTAAATTGACAAACAGATTGATGGTGATGAAAGGCAGTGTTGGTCAAATTGGTGAATGGTGGTGGGAAATGTAGAGAAATCAGGGACACAGGGAAGCGGGAGTTGGCAAAGGGTCGGGCCCGCCTTACTTAATATATATATATATACAAAATATAGTATTTTATTAGTATAATATATTATATTTAGTAATTTTTTACTCTTAACTCAATCAATAAGTTCTATAGTTTGAAGAAATCAAATTAATGGCATAAAAATTGCAATGATCAAACTTGCTACAATCACTCCGTTCATTCTCGGGTCCCCACTAAAAACATCTTTCTAACTCTGTCACTAAGAGAATAAATCATGTTAATTTAGATATAATTATGCTTTGTAATTGTAGTAGATGTTTGCAAAGTAGATTGTGAACAAGAAAAAAAATAGAATAAACTCATACAAGTAATCTCATTCGTAGATTAGTCTTTCAGGTTGTATCAGCATATTGTCTTGATCACATGCCTAAAGTAGCAAGGGAAATAAACTCCAAAATCTATCAATGGAGGGGCTTAAGAGGCATCAAAAAGCAGTTCAAGGATTAAAACTGCATTTGTTTTTTCTAATTTTAAGGAGTTGATCATACATTTTAATTGGGTTATAAAAATAAAAGCCATTCTTTTATTTCATCGATAAAGAAAATATACGTCTACGGAGTTAGAAATAATAATAATAATAATAATAATGATATATAATTATAAATAATGGTTAAATTTTTTCTGATAATAAATATTGATCTTTAAATAAACTTATATTTTAGAATTAAAATCAAAATAAGATAATTATTTTTTTTGAAATCAATACGATAATTAATTAAAAATACTACATTGTACAAGTATGGGAGTTTAACTCATATGTAACATTCGTTTCTGAAAATTTGTTTGCTTTGTTCATTATATGCAATATTTTCTTTAGTTCAATTACAAGTATATTTTTTGTATTGTATTGTTCAATTTGAATTGAAAATTATGATTGTGAGATTTGTTCAATATTCTTTAAGTTTAGTGTCGGGTTGTATGTTTGTGACTTGCAACGTAACATTCAATCATCAACTGTTCATCTAAAAATGTGATTTTGTAGTTCTTCAAGTGTAAATATAAAACGCGCTCATGGTTAAACAATCACTACAAAAAGAAAAAAAGAAAAAAAAGGAGCGATTTAGTGTAATATCCCTCGCTAACTAAAGAAATTCGCCGCTATGATTGATTGGCGACAAAAACTTTGCTCGCTAAATTCCGTTTAGCAAGAAATTCATTGCCAAATTGGCACGCAATAATTTTTGTCACAAAATAGTGACAAAGTCTCGTCCTTAAAGAATCACGAGGAACATTGACCTTTATTGCTAAGTTTAGCATAGAGTTCGTTGCTAATGTTGTGTCAATTCGTCGTTGAATTTAGTTGGCTAAGTATAAAATTTAGTGCGGAATCTTGACTTTCATCAATAAATATAGCGACACATTCGTTGTGAAATTCATTGACTTTGGTCATAAAGTTGGCATCGAGTTGATTTGCATCACAAGTTTAACATCGAATTCAACAGAAGCGCATCATTTTCATGTCAAAGCTGATCGTGGTTCAAGTCGATTCGAGGCAACTAGATCTCCATATTATCGTTTAAATTTTAATGACCATTTTACCCTTAATTTAAACTTAGTTGCAAGATCTGACGCTAACTTGCGCCGCTTTTGACACAAAATAGCATGAAAATATTATTTCCATGGTAATTTTGGCACCAAAGACTTTCCACATTACCTCCTTATTTTGCGATGAAATGTCGTCGCTAATTTCTCCCTAAGTAGTATTGAATCATAAATTAGTAACGTCGTTGCTAAACTGGGTAAGAAATATACTCACCAAAATTTTGCAAACATAATAGTTTCATGACAAATAATATTGGGATCAAATTAGTTCAACCTAATTTATCGACAAATAACTGATGAAACACATTTGCGATCAACAATTAATGCCATCAGCAATGATTTCCGACACTTTTTCTCATTGTCTACCAACCTAATTTATAAACCAAAAATTGACGTCTCCTTCCAACTCGACCATAACATCCTTGCAATTCACTAAACAATGCCAAAGCAAATCATACTTAAGTGTTAGGTCATGAGTGATCAATATTAAGATCCTTTTATATTTTGATGATGGACAAAATTGAGTTAGATTCTTGGACATTTAAACATGATAGTTATCAGCTCACTCAAGTAAATAAAAGTGTCACTCGAGTAAAGAAAAGCTCTAGGTGTTACGATTTTAACTATCTCACTCGAGTAGCCATTTTCATCTTACTCGATTAATCCATGCCTCATCTCACTCAAGTAACCAGTTTCAGCTTACTCAAGTAAGTCATGTATCAGCTCACTCGAGTAATGAAAAGTCTTCACTCGAGGAATTCATGATCCTAGACTGCAATGACTATAAATGCACTCCAACTACTATTTTATCTCTACCAACGGTCATATCACTTGGAGAGGCTATAAATACATTAAGGAAGGACAAAAAAATGTGAATAACCATATACTTTCAAGTCCCAAACATTTTCATCATTCCTCTCACTCCAAAACACCAAAATCATGCTAGAGAGAAGATTAAGAGCATCAAGCAAACACATATACTCATAGCATAGAGCTTTAATTCTTTGTATTTTTTTGTAAACACTTTGAGAGTGAGAAAGATTTGTTGTAAGCCTAGAGAAAACAACATGGTAAGACTTTAGAGGTATGAGCCGTAATCAACCTTTTTTAGGCTTTAGAGGTGTGAGCCACAATCAACCTTGTTGGTTTTAGAGGTGTGAGCCGTAATCAACTTTAGTGAAATGCTTTGTTGGATTGAGCCGAAATCAATCTTCAAGATAGTGGAAATCCTAAGTGAGACTTAGGTTGTCACAACCCATAGTTGGGCCCATGACTGGCGTACGAGGCAGACCGTATGTGAAAACTCGATCCATCTCGCATAAGCCTTTGTGATCAGATATACTACCTGACTTATCAAAATATTTATTTAAAAAATTTATAAAAATGTTTATAAATGAAATAAAATCATATATATATATAAACACCAATAAATATATATATACATATACAGTATATCAAAATATCAGTGAAAATATAAATCACCAGAGTAAACCCCAAAATACAAAAGTGAAACCCAATATCCCAACAATAGTCAAATGTGGAGCTCTATGACATAGCAAAGTAGAGTCCCGAACGAGGGCACTCACTATAGTGAAGAAGTGTCTCACTAGGTCCAAGGTACGGATCAGATGCTGTGCATCCAAAAGATGTCACCTGCGAACAAATGTTAACATAGACAATAGAAAAAAAGGGTAAGATTCCTTAGTGAAGAAACAACACGTCAAACCGCCTCATACGTGCCTCACAAAGACTTGTTTGAAATCCTTTTTCAAACTACCGCACATATATATATATATCATATTATATACACACACTATATACATAATACATTTGCTGAGATCGTTTTACCAAAACGTTTACATTTATATCATACAACATGCATTCAGGCAATATATACGTATATTTAAGGATTCATAGTACGGGACCAGTATCAATATCCATATAGTAGCGTGGACTCCACCACCTGACTGCTCAATAAACGCGTGTATCTGACTGGACACACGGTCATCCCATTACCCCGATAACTAGGGCCTTGACAAAGCATTGGTATACCAAAGGCTACGTACCCTGTAGCCGGGTGTCCCCATATTCTGTGTGATACATACATAGTATTTCACATACAATCATGCAATATATTTTCCTTTATTACTTCATTTACAAAATGCTCTTGTATATATATACCCATATATACTTTAGATTTTTCATATCAAAACATTGGTTAATAATAATCATACACCCATATTATTAATTAACCCAATAATTATTAGTCCATATTTCATGTCATAGCCAGACATATAAAAAATAACATACTTAATTTTGAAGACACAACCTATTTGTTTGAAGCTACTATTTCACTCACCTGGTATCCAAAGCCGTAGATCCAGTCAAATATCGCTTAAGGGTGGCTGCTCCTGCTGGCAGACATTGAGCTGTACATATACAAACATAGCGAAGATCAATATGTGGTACTGTGGTGGTACCGATGCATGGTATGCAAATGTTGACCCTCAAGTCACTGAACATATACGTCGAAAGTAAATCCATCATCCCCTACCTAAAATATAGCATACACGTAAAATTATAGTTTGGTCCTGAACAGTGTAAAATTACGTTTTAGTCTCCAAGACTCGGTAAATTACAAACACAGTCCCCAATGACTACTGGGGTTATTGACTGGACATTTATAAGTTAGAATCCCCAAATTTTAACCCGAACTCTCAAAAATTGCGAATTAGCCTAATTCTTCAAAATTACAAAAATAGTCTCAAGTTTTCCAAAATTACAATTCTATACCTCAACCTTTCAAAATTTCAAATCTTGATTCCAAAGTTCAGAATTTACAAATCTTGGCTAAAACTTTTCAGAATTTACAAAACTAGAGACAACTCTAGTTTTATTCTTAAAAATACCAAACTTTCGATTTAACCGATGAATCTCTAAACCAATCGTGTATTACAACTCTAATCGACCTACTGAACACGAATCTAACCTCATATTCAATAGAAAAATACTTATTCATGCTCAAATAATCAAAATTTGAACCAAACCCTAGGCTCACCAAAAACTCATCAAATCACTTGATTCCAAGTTTGAATCAAGTTCATACAAGTTCCCTCTAACCTATTCTAACATCCTCTAACATTCATTCATCAGAAATCATTCGAAAATTGAAACCCACTTCAAATTTGGACAAAATGCATTTTCATGAATCAATGCATGAAGATGAGTTATAAATGAAGAAAAGATGTTGATCTTACATAGAAATGGATCAGGAATGCTGAGGAACCAGGATGAGAGCGTTTCAGAGCAATTTGGAGAGATTGTGAGTGAAAAATGACGAAAAATGTCAAGTTACGGATGTTTTAAGAGCTGCAGATCAAAACGCACTGTTTCGACATTTTCAAAGGCAACGTACGTCATACTCAATGACAACGTACGTTGTGATGACAATTTCAAAAACAACGTACGTCATACTCAATGACAACGTACGTTGTGATGGCGCATAATGTACGCTATACCTCACAACGTACATCATGAAACATCCAGTAGCCTCGGATTCGAAGAAACACAACCCAATGTACGTCTTACCATGGCAGCGTACATTGATCATCCTCGTATCCCATATAACGTACGTCGTATCTCTACAACGTACGTCATGCTATTTTCCAGATAACGTACGTCTTCCTCACTCGACAACGTACGTCATACGCACATTACTCACTCTCAAATCACATACTCGTCATATCACATTTCCCAACGCGCATCGGACCTCCCTCGAGATTCGATGACACATAATCCCTAAAAATACGTCTGTTTATCCTCAAGATCAAATCGGACTTATCCAGAAAGCTACAGTATTTCTTGACAGAAATGAGCGAAATATTACATACCCCCCTCAAATGAAATTCATCCCCGAATTTCCAAGCACTAAGTTAGAGTTAACTGCACTAATAACACATTTGGTATCAGAGTGCACTACTACTCTAGACATACAAATTTAGACCCTTAAAAGAAAGCAACTCAGTAGTCTCCTTAACAGACACCGAGTCTAGAGACCCAAACAAATAATCCCAACCTCAGGATTTCATGGTCACACTATCGAGTATCTAACTCACTCGCTCCCAATATGTAACATGATCAAATTATGCAATAACATATATGAAATGTACGAAATGCAACATATACAAACAACGTACTGACCTACGGATCAGCTGCGTCGAATAACTGCGGATATCTGCGCCGCATCTCATCCTCGGCCTCCCAAGTGGCCTCCTCAACAGAGTGGTACCTCCAAATCACCTTCACCGAAATAATCTCTTTGTTTCGGAGCCTCTTGACGTGCCGGTCAACAATCCGGACTGAAGTCTCATCATAAGACAAGCCGGGTCTAGCCTCGACCGACTGTGGTGCCAGATTATGCGATGGATCAGAGACATACTTTGGCAGAAATACATGGTCACCAACTGCAAACTCCAAATATTTACGCTTTGGATCAACATAACTCTTATGAAGACTATGAGGAGTCTGGATCCTCTGTTGGATCAACCTGACTTTCTCAGTAGTTTCCAAGATAAGATCTGGCCCCAGTGGCTCCCTCTCACAGGCGTCAGCCCAACACAACAGAGATCTACACTTTTGGCAATACAACGCCTCGTAGGGTGTCATCTCGATACTCGAATGGTACGAGTTGTTGTATGCAAACTCCACTAGAGGCAAATGAGAATTCCAACTCCCTGCAAAATCCACAGCACACGCTTTCAACATATCCTCTTAGGTATGAATAAAGCACTCGGACTGACCATCAGTCTGCGGGTGAAAAACGGTACTGAAATCCAATCAAGTACCTAACTCTTCTTGCAGTTTATGCCAAAACTGCGAAGTGAACTGATGTCTTCTATCAGACACAATAGAAACTGGCACACTATGCAAACATACGATCCTGTCAACATATATCTTCGCTAGGCGTTCCACTCAATATGTCGTCTTAACAAGGAGAAAATGTGTTGACTTGGTTAATCGATCAACGATGACCCAAATGAAGTCGTATCCCGAAGATGTCCTCGGTAGCCCAACTACAAAATCTATGGTGATGCGATCCCATTTCCACTCTGGAAGTGGTAATTGCTGCATCAATCTAGAAGGACGTTGATGCTCGAACTTTACTTGCTGACACGTCAAACATCGACTGACAAACTCGCTGATGTCCTTCTTCATCCCCGGCCACCAATAGGACTCTCAAAGATCCCGATACATCTTAATGTATCCCAGGTGAACATAATATGTGGAATTGTGACCCTTGATCATAATCTCCTCGTGTAACCCATCAGAAGATGGTACACACAATCTCAGTCCAAACCAAAGGACTCCAGAGTCATCCACACTGAACCCTGGTACACTAGATGATCTCACTTTATCGATCAAACTTTGCATCTCAGAATCCTTCTTCTGAGCCTCTCGGATCCGATCTAGTAAAATAGGTCGTACTTCAACATGACCCAGCAAAGTCCCTGAATAATCAAGCTGTAACTCAACTTCAGACTCCATCAAACACTGCCATTCCGATAATGCAGGGCATCTTTCCATGGAGATATGAGCTAAGCTACCCACTGACTTCCTACTCAAAGCATCACCTACGACGTTAGCCTTGCCAGGATGATATGATATAGTGCAATCATAATCCTTCAGCAACTCTAGCCAATGTCTCTGCCTCAGATCCAGGTCACACTGCCCAAAAATGTACTTTAGACTCTTATGATCCGTGAAGATCTCAAAAGTCTCTCCGTACAGATAATGCCTCCAGATCTTGAGTGCGAACACTACTGCCGCTAACTCTAAGTCATGCGTCTGGTAATTTTGTTCATGCCTCTTAAGTTGTATCGATGCATGTGCAATTACTTTACCATGTTGCATTAATACACAACCTAGGCCAACTCTCGAAGCATCACAATACACCGCAAAGCCTCCAGAACCAGACAATAACACCAACACTGGCGCACTCGTCAAATACTTCTTCATCTTCTGGAATGCATCCTCACACCTATCAGACCATATAAATTTAACTCTGTTTTGTATCAACCGTGTCATAGGAGCTACAATCCTCGAGAAATCTTGGATAAATCTCCTATAATACCCGGGTAACCTAAGAAAACTCCGAATCTTTGTAGCGGTCTTAGGTCTCTCCCAATGGAGTACTACCTCCACTTTCTTAGGGTATACTATAATGCCCTCTCTCGACACTACGTGTCCCAAAAATGCCACTTGTTCAAGCCAAAACTCACACTTCGAGAATTTAGCATACAATTGATGCTCTCTCAAAGTCTGTAAGACTGACTTCAAGTGGTCCTCATGTTCCTCCTTACTCCTTGAGTATATCAAAATGTCATCGATGAAAACAATCACGAACTGATCCAAATACGGTCTGAACACTCTGTTCATCAAATCCATAAATGTCGCTAGTGCATTAGTCAAACCAAACGACATCACCAGGAATTCGTAGTGACCATATCTAGTTTGGAACGTTGTCTTGGGAATGTCCTCACCTCTAATCCTCAACTGATGATATCTCGACCTCAAGTCGATCTTAAAAAACTATTGCGCACACTGCAATTGGTCGAACAGATCATCTATCCTCGGAAGTGGATATCGGTTCGGTACTGTCACCTTATTCAACTGTTGGTAGTCGATGCATATACAAAGACTCCCATCCTTCTTCTTTACGAACAAGGCCGGTGCACCCCAAGGTGAAACGCTCGATCGAACAACCCCCTTGTCTAACAACTCCCTCAACTGAGTCTCTAAGTCCTTCAACTCAACTGGCTCCATCCGATACAGTGGATTCAATATCAGATCAGTACCAGGTTGTACCTCTATGGCAAACTCAATCTTTCGATCAGACAGAAGTCCTAGTAACTCCTCTGAAAATACGTCAAAAAAGTCTTGTACCACAGGTATGTCTCTAACTCCCAACTCCGATCCCTCGGACTCAGTCAGAACAAAAGCCAAATACTCCTCACATCTTCTGTGAATCATTCTTTTGACTCTGATTCCTAACACGTATCCCCTTACAACACTGTCTCGCTCACCCTGATAATAAAACTTAGTATGACCAGGCGGTAGAAAACATACTCTCTTAGCAAAACAATCTAGGGTCGCATGCCAATCGAAAAGCTAATCCATGCCTAATATGACACCAAACTCCCCCACGTCTAACAAAATGAGATCGACCTTCAACTTATGCTCATCTATGGCGACTAAACAACCTTGCACCCCAGATTCAGTCAACATCTTGTTACCCAGAGGTGATGAAACCTCTAATAGCCTATCCAACTGATGCAACACTAACCTGGCCCGCTCAACAAACGGTGGGGTGATGAATGAATGCGATGTCCTAGTATTAAATAAGACATATGCAGGAGTACCAGATATAGAAAGCGTACCAGTAACTGCGGCATTGAAGGTCTGAGCCTCCTAATGAGTGAGATGGTATACTCGAGCCTGCCCCCCTGAAGCACTGCTCTGGGCTGCCCGACCTCTACCACTGCCCTGACCACTCTGATTCTAGCTCCCGGAGCCCTTATAGCTCCTTTGCCTGCACCGGTACTCGCTGTACCTGAGCCTCATACTGTAGACTTTCCTGCCCGAGCATCGACACCCCATTTTACCGGACACTCTACTACCTTGTGACCCGACTGTCTGTAATAGAAACAATTG
>CAODLS010409216.1:0-11990 GCA_948243855.1 Flueggea neowawraea
ATTTTGTTTAAAATTATGTGATGTAATTACTAATAGAATAGTTAATTTGTTTAAAAATTATTAAAAAAATCTTTGGAATAAAATGTATTATTGGTATTATAGTTAATTATTGAATATAACAAAATTTACAAACCAATTGACAGGGTAAAATAACGGATTAAAAACAAAATTTTGAAAAAAAAAACAGAAAACCGAACCGGAACCGAACCGACGGTTAAATTGGTTAAAACCGGTCAAAATCGGAACCGAAACCGAACCGAACCGGACCAAACCGTAAAAACCACGGTTCGGTTCCGGTTCTTATATTTGACAAACCGTAACCGCCGGTTCCGGAACCGACAACAACTCTACCCATTGGGAGTTTGAGGGGATAAGTAATTCCCTCTTATCCTATCTTATCTTTATAAAAAACTCCCAAACAACAACGAATTAAAATTTTGTTAAATTATTTTATCCTACCTCGTTCTAACACTCCATCCAAACGAAACATTATTCTTCTCAAATTGTGAACCAATTAAAGAAGTGAATTATGAGAAACAAGAGGCCTACCAATTATGGGACATATCTAAATAAGAGAGAGAGGGAGAGAGAGGATTCTATATTTACCTTCCATGGATGAAAAAATGAGTTTCTTCCTTGTCAAGAAAAGAAAAAAAGAGCTTACAGCAACTTGGAGGCTGATAATCTTCAAACAGAAACTTAAATTATATGAACAAAATTTGGTAGAGAGGGCAAGAAATGGGTTCACTGTACAACTGGAATTGGTTTGAAAGAATATATAGGCAAACAATTGGATTTGGAATGTTTTTATGTGATTGCTGTTTATGCGAAATTTCTTTCTCCTTTCCTACTTTGGCTTTTTCCATCTTCACAGCTTTTCTGTTCTCATTTCTGACTTTTTCCTTTGCTTTTCACTTCATAAACACTATCTTCACTTTTTACCGCTCTTTCTTTGTTAATATAAGTAAAATGTAATAGATTTTAGCACAAAATTATGTAAAAATGTTCTTTAGCATTGTTTTTACCAGTAGCATTCTTTTCAGATCACTACATCCAAAATTCCTTATTTGATTGGAGATCTCTGATAAAGAGAGGAATATTCAATATATCCATACCACTCCACTAAAACTTCGGGTGTTCTTGCGATTATTCTTTTCGTCTCTCTTTGTTTTCTTTTGTATGAAAATATTTTATGAATTTTATTATTTATTCAACATTTTCTCTTTCTTATATAGGTTATTGTTGATTGTGCCTTAATATTAAAGACAAATTTAGCACAAATTCACCACGATATGAGAAATCCAAAGACTGTGTGAACATATTTGATAAATTCAGTTCAAAACTAAACAAAAAGTTAGTTGGCTTATTTATTTAAAGAAAGTAAAAATTCATGACACAATAGGAATATATAGAAAATTTGTGTTATTGTTCAATTTCAGTCACCATGCCCTATCAGTACATGAGTGGAGTCAACATGCCATTTCAGCAAATTAACATCTTAAATTGATGAATGGCATAATTAGGAAAGAGATGAAAGTTTATGTTTTTTTTTTACTAATTTTCAAAATTTGTAACACAAACATCGTTATGGTGAAATTTCATGTTTTTAGAAGGCCTAAGACATGGATTACTCCCTAAAGTTGAAGGCGTTTCTAAATTATCATTCCCAACTTTTTGAGTGTTCAGAAATACCCTCTGATATTGTTTAAACCCCATCAACTAAGGTCTTCGTTGCTGACATTACTCAATCTACTTAATTCATGTGGAAGAGCACGATTCCACATATAGACAAATATTCGACTTAGATTTTAGTTCAGACAATTTAAACAACACTTATGGATATTTTGAACACTTAAAAAGTTGAGGGTGATAATTCAGAAAGACCTACAACTTAAAATGATTAGTATTTAGGCCTTTTTGAAATAAATAAGCCAGGTTAAACATTAGTGAAAATAATGTAGAATCAAAATTGAACCAAAATAACTGATTATTCAAAAATGAATAATTGAACTAAGTACACTTTTTAATAAACCAAAATTGAACCGACCTAATTAGCATAAGGTTGGTTAGGAAATTCGGCTTGGTCGGTTGGTCACCCGTACTAGAGTGCTCCCATCTCTTAAAATCAGACGAAGATATACGCAACGTATTTGGTTAATTTGCTTGTCGTAGCAGAATTTGCATTCTACGAAAACTCATAAACGCAACACTTAACAACCGAATCAGATATCTTCAACCATCAATGAGAAGTTTCTAGGAAGGTTTTTGCATTGTAAGTACGGTAGCTTGTACTTAACAGCCTTCTCTTTCAGTGTAGAAAAATAGTTGCATGTCACAATTTACATATAATAGTCGATAAGGACTCGATAAGCAGCGCATATCAATACTTAAGATACTCCAAATCACCATAAACCACATATTTCTTTTCCAAATTATAATTATAATAAGATGTACAATAAATTGGCTTGTAGCTTATTTGTACTTGTAGTCAATTCTAATAGCATCGAGAGTTCAATTTCCAACAGAAGTAAATAAATAGCTTATCAATAAAAAATTATAAGGTATACAAGTGTCATATTTGTTTTACGATATCTTCATTCACACAAAGTATACATTGTCATTTGATCAAATGTATACTTATAACCTCTAGTGTGATTCAAATGTTCTACTTCCGAGAAAATAAAATCTAAAGAATTTACGTATTATCTCTCCACTCAGTAATTTATTTCTTAAAAAATTGAGAAAGAAAAAGGATCCGTTAATTTTGCACTTCTATTCTGCCAAACAAAATATTATCTTTTTTTGTCACATCTAAAGAAATTGAATTTTTTTAACACGATTACTAATACCATACAACCACAAAGTTACAACTAGACACATAAGACCTTTGCATTGATGATTGTAAAATGATTGTAGGTGTAACCTAAAATTACACATTGCCAATTTCGATTCCACGTCATAGATGGTCCTTTTTTCGTAATATTTCTGATCCAGTGGTCCTTAATTTATTGGAAACTTGTGGACTGCATGGTGACTTTGCGTCGTTAGCTATTTATTTTGTTTCCGATTTTGGAGTTATATTCCTCAATTGAAACTAGCCATCTGCTTATATGAATTTATTTATTGGGCTTCCAGTCATCAATGCAATACCAAAGAGAGTAATAAATAGTGCTGCCGCAATCATCAATTGACACTGTACCAACGAGTCCAAGTCCGCTGGCGCAGTTTCAGCTATGTCTTTAAAAATATTTTACAGCGGAGAGTAATGTCTGTATGGTAACGCTCAGCAGAAATATGTTACTACTGATTGTCTTCATCTCCCCTTTTTTATGAAAAAAAATAGTGTTGCTATTGTTAATAGCTGCTTTTTAAATCTACATCTCTTAAATCACAATTTGCTTTTTAAATTCAAAGAATAACAACCATTTTAAAATTAGAGTATTTTTTTAATAATGAAAATTGTTAAAAATTGACATATTAATAGTATTTCTCCTTCAATGAATATTTTCTATTTCTATTTTTTTACTTTCATAATAAAATTGGAGTTTTAAATCTCTCAATACTCGCAACGACTTTAATATAATATTCAACTACGAGCCTATCGATTGTCGAAAACTTTAACCTAGCGTAATTATTTTGCTGATAGATGTTAATTTTTGTTTTAAAGAAAGTTTGCCCACACTACTTCCAACTTAGTTAAGCTGATTTAGAGGGAGATATGACATCCTCCAACTAAACTGATCCAACTGCGAGAAAAATATGGTGCATACAACCTAACTTATTACATGTAAATTATTAGACCAACACTTTGTTGATGGCTGCATAAATCAAGATTCCATGTTAAATATGGCTTTATAATTGTTAATTTGAATTTTTTTTGGTAATGGGGTAACCTAACCAGCCCGCTTTTCGAATGACTAACCAGTAAACCCTCGGAGGAGCTAGCCCTGTCCCGGCCTAGGGGCCCCTCACTCAGTCCAGGCTTATCATATCGCAATCACACGCAGGCCTCAGGGCCTGAAGTAAGGGCATAGTCCAAGCAGCGGTCCAGAGAGCATCTCACCGCTCGAACCTGCGTCTTTCCTTGCCACACTCGCAGACGATTTTCGAACCTACGCCTTCCCTTCCCTTGAATCTTTTCTATTGATCTTGATGGCAAATACGATTTTCGATTCTGCAACTACATATTAAGCTCTATCCAATCTCCTCAACTCAATCTTTCCTGTTCACCATCCATGAGATATTGTTTAATAGTATTTATACATATTCTGATAAAATGGTTTGCTTCATGCCAACTTTGCTTTGTAACTACATAGATATGATATGATCACACCCACTTTGAGTCCCTATCTGCCTGCCTTTAATAAATTTTACCTGACTCTCCAACAAATTAGGTTTATATTTAATAGTGCCCAGATTCTAAATCTCAATCTCGGATCTCTAATTAACAACAATTTAACGATCTTCTTTAATTTTTGTACTAGCCATTTACTGGTAACTAATCTTAATTAATTATTTCTCGTTTGGGTACTTCTTTTTTAATCTTGGTTGATGGAAAATGTTTTGGAAACCTAACCTTAATAAGTCAGAAGTACTTCTTTATACGTTTTTCTTTAAACTTTGTGTTTTACATTCTTCTGGTGCAAGATTGATCTTTAAATATTCGAGCGAAATTAAATAATATATATATATATAATATAAACGAAATTAATAAATTTGTAGTCTAGTAATAATAAGATTATGATCTTGTTCAATAAGAATTAAACATCATTTACTCAAAATATCTAAAACTTTGGCAATATCTTATCACATGAACATTTAAAACCATACAATAATAAAAAATTGGCTAAAACCCTAGCCGTAAAAAACAAGATATTTAAAATTTTCAGAGTTATCTATAAAAAATCACATTTTATTCGCCAATTATAATCTGAGTCACATGAAATATCAATCATCTACAATAAAAAGCCTAATCAACGCCATAATTTATAATCATCAAAACACAATCCAGTAACGATTTATGAGAGAAAAAAAAAGACAAGAAATGAACTTCCAGGAAGATGCAGTGGACTGGTGCCTATACAAAGACCTTATAATTCTCTTCTATTTATAACACTATTTCTCACTCACTCTTCGTACTACTAACACAAGTAAATATTTCTCTTCTACTTGCATCAAGAAAATAGTCCCTATTTTTTCTAGAAAAGCCTGATTTGGTCCCTTTTTTTGGCGGTTGCACCAAGAAAACATGGCTTCATGTGAACCCTGGCTCATGGAGAATGGAAACCTTAAGGGTTCAAGCAAGGAGTTGAGACATGGTAGAACTGCTCACAACATGTCTTCCCCTTCTTTGAGGAAGAAGTCCGACCTTACCCTTGTTTCTAAAGTCCGTTGTGGATTACTCAGACACTTATTGACCAATCTTCAAGAGGTCATTTTGGGTACTAAACTTTCGGTTCTTTTTCCTGCTATCCCTCTCGCCATTGTTGCTCAGTCCTATGGCTTTGGAAGAGTAAGCTTCATGTCATATATTTCCTTCATTTTTTGTTTCTTTTTTTTTGTTGTCACTATATTGAGACATTATTGAATTGATTGATTGGTAGTTTCAAATGATAGCAATAT
Organism: Flueggea neowawraea; assembly: GCA_948243855.1. Lineage (NCBI taxonomy): Eukaryota > Viridiplantae > Streptophyta > Magnoliopsida > Malpighiales > Phyllanthaceae > Flueggea > Flueggea neowawraea. Next base: position 5,623 of record CAODLS010409216.1, read on the forward strand.
GATCAATAAAGTATATAATCTTGATCTCCCTAAAAACCGAAAGTATAATCTTGATCAAATTAATAATTAATTTGAATTTACAAATATGCAATTTCAAATGGATTGATTCCAATTCTGTGAATTCTTAATTAGCTGTTTTCATCTAATATATCGTTGTTATTGTTTTGTTTTATTTGATTGACAGCCATGGATTTTTGCTTTGAGCTTACTTGCACTTACACCACTGGCTGAACGTGTCAGCTTTCTCACAGAGTAAGCACATTTTCTATTCAATTTGAATATGATTATCGTTTCATTAATTCTTCTTAATTATAATTAGATGCTTACTTTTTTCCTTAATTGATTCTGAATAAATTGCAGACAAATTGCTTTCTACACGGGTCCAACAGGTATATATTTTATTTTCTGATATTCTTCTTACCTAAATTCCTACAATATTGATTAAGAATATCATAAATTGGTATATTGGTTCATATCAAATGGTTTGATGGCCAAAATTTTGGAAATGAGATAAGATAGTTATGGCTCTGAACCTTACATGCTAGTGATATGAGAATTATAAACACAAATGCACAAAGAATGAATGATTGCAGAATAGATTAATTTAGAGAGATCATGACAATTTTGTATTATTGGAATTTTCTAGGGAATTTATGTCAGCGTCTGAGAATGAGAAATGTCAAATAAAAAATGCAGATTTGGTTATTCTCTTCTTTATTAATTAACAATCCAAATATTGAATCTAGCAGTTGGAGGTCTCCTGAATGCAACATGAGGCAATGCTACCGAGCTCATAATAGCTGTATTTGCACTGTGGGAACACAAAATTGATGTGGTGAAATATTCTCTTTTGGGTTCAATCCTCTCAAAACTGCTTCTGGTTCTTGAAACTTCTCTCTTCTGTGGTGGCATTTACAATATTGGAAAGGAAAAAAATATGATAGAGTAAGATTTATTAATCTTGAACATATTCATTTATTTTTCTTTTAACTGAAAATCGAACTTCTAATACATTAACTGGAAACGACTTTAATATCATAAGGTTATAAGGTGATATTTGTTTTAGTAAATTGAATATACGTAAATTATAAATTGGTGGATTTCACAATAGAATTATAAGTATGAGGAAACACGTTTTTTAGAACTTAAATATACATGTATAGTAGTAATATAGTAAATATTGCTGTACTAAAATTTCAGCATGTATTTGTGATGAATGGACAGAAACAAGCTGATGTGAACACACTGCTTCTTATGTTGGCATTGCTTTGCCATGTTCTACCATTGTTGTTCCGAATTGCCGGCGCATCGGCCTCTATCACTGCTGTGCCAACACTTCAGCTGTCAAGGGCAAGTAGCATTGTAATGCTAATTGCATACACTGCATACATTGTGTTCCAGTTACTGACACACAGGTAATTATCTGAAGCGCAAGATGAGTCAGGCGACGAAGATGATGACGTGGAAGAAACTCCGGCAATCGGATTCTGGAGTGGAATTGCTTGGCTAGTTGGAATGACTGCTGTTATTGCTTTGTTGTCTGAATATGTTGTTGGCACAATTGAGGTAATTTGGTCAATTGTTTGTTACTACTATGTAGGATTCGATCAAAGTAAGCCTTTTTAAAAGAAAGAAGAAAACAATTGGCTACAATTTCAAATCCTAAACACGAATTGAGTATAACTAGAATACAAGTATATCCGATTAAATTAAGCTCGGATGTCCTGATAAGTCACTTTATTTGCTCTACCAGTAATCGAACTCACTACTTATTAGCGCTGAAAGCTGATACCACTATCTTTTTTTGTTTTATCAGGATGCCTCAGAATCATGGGGATTGTCTGTGAGCTTCATTAGCATAATCTTGCTACCAATTGTTGGAAATGCAGCAGAACATGCGGGAGCAATTATATTGCTTTCAAGAACAAGTTGGTAAGTAATTATGCTCGACTCCATTCTTGTCATTTTTTGCAGTACCCTCGTTAATTTCTCATTCTGAAATATTTATGTGCTCTAGAACCCACTTTAACTGAGTCTTAATTTTTCCCATTTAATGTTTCAGGACATATCGTTAGGAGTTGCTTTGGGTTCTGCTACTCAAATTGCCATGTTTGTGGTAAGAATGATTCCATGAGTGAACAAATTTTTCCTTTTCCAAACATCAGAAACTTCCCCTTTTTTTTCTATATATATTTTGAGTATGTAATTTAAACATTTAATGGTACTGTAATAATTTCAGGTTCCATTTTGCGTGATTGTTGCCTGGATATTGGGGATTAACATGGATCTTAACTTCAACCTTCTTGAGACTAGCACTCTTGCAATATCAATACTCACTACAGCCTTCACTTTGCAGGTAATTAAAACAATCCACTTGTATATTTTGTTTTGTTTTTTTTTGAAATCAAACTCTCAATTCCTTAATATTAAAGACTCTTAATTACATAAGAGATATTTTTATGATCGTAGTTCAAATAAAAAAAGAGATATTTTTGTGATCACTTATCTAAAAATTCATTTAATTAATTGATTAATATTCATTAAACTTTTGTGTTTCAGGATGGTACTTCACATTACCTGAAAGGACTGGCTTTGTTACTGTGCTACATTGTCATTGGAACATGCTTCTTTGTGTCCAAGACACCACTGAGTAAGGATTAAGAAACATCAATTATGTTAAAATCTTATCTTAAAATGACCAGTAATTGATCTTCATCTCTTAACATGATCCTTATGTCAGACGGTGCCAATGCCATAAATGGAGGAGTCAATACAGCAACTGGTGGAATCCTTGCAGCTTAATAACCAATATATTGGTAAGTTTAAATTCTTCAAAGAAAAAAAAAATGAAGATTTCAGTGAAGTTGAGCCTTGTGGGATTCATGAATATGCAGGTTAATTTGCGCCTTTTGGAGGTCAGTTGGACTCAAACACAAGGGAAAGAAAATGCGAAAGAATAGATTGCATCTGTTATTCTTTGATTTGGTTCGATTCGAATTGCAGTTGCCTGGCTGAAAGCAAGCATTTTGCAGATTCCTTGTGTACAATGCTAGCCATGATGGGTTGTTTTTAGGCATACGTTCTTGATTAGCTTCATGAAGACAGGCAACAGCAATCATATACAGCACTATATATAATGTATGTGATTTGTATAGGTTTCTGGGTTGCTTTGATCTGGCTTTGTTACTGTTGGCAAAGATAGAGGTGGGTGGGCATATTCACTGTTTGCAGTGAATAATCAATAAATGGAAATGTTTTTGTTTGATTTCGATTTTAGCCTAGTCTATGGTGTATGTGCTTTTTGCACCCTTTATTAATTATTAATAAAAAAATCATGAGTTGGTAATTTTTTTAATTATCTAATTTTTCTAGAATTATGAAACGGACTATTCTGATTCCAGTTGATTTTTTTCAAAGAAGGTTCTACATATAAATCTTTAATTAGTTTTTTTTTATAAGAAAGTAGAATTCATTAAAACTCAATAAGTAAATACAAACTTTGATATGATTATCTTAAAACTAATTAATAATTTTAATTTTATTTGAGCAACTTGATTCGTGGATTGTCAATATTTTATTAAATATTCTTATGGAATTTCGTCAATTTTGAAAATCTGAAGTATAGCCAATAGTCAGTGTTCGTTTTACCGGAAACTCAACAACTCAATCAAATCATAACAAAACAAAATACTCTTGAAATAGAAAAAAAAAAGGTCACAACTTCCAACAAGAGAACGCAAAATAAAACTTTCAATAAAGAAGGACAAAACAATCAAAGTAATATTAACTTAAAATAAAGCGACAATTAAAAGATATCACTCAATAATAACAAGTATAATATCAAATAAACAGGCGATAAAAGTATAGATGAAGAGGCGACTATGATGGATAAATATCTCAAATCTGACTTGGACAAGAAAGATATGTGTTATATTGAAAATAAATTAAAACAAAATGATAAAAAAATTTAGGGAAAGAGAAAAAAAAGGTTAAAAAATAAAGTGAAAACCCTAAAAGAGAGAAGTTTATGGTCGATCTAGTCCTGTAAATGTCAATATCTTATGTAGATCTTCAGTTTAGTTATGGAGAAGTCCTGAAAATCTTAAATTCATTAATGCACACGTCAAACCATTTAAACTGGCTTTAAGTCCATTATATCAACTATATATATGATCAAACCATGTAATTGTGATCCCTTTGCATATATTATTCCTTTTCTTGATAAGTGCATGTATTATTCTAGCCTTACACAAGATTTCTAGTGAAGTGGTTGATCCAAGGAAGTGGTTGCAACAAAATTACACATTTTACATATGCTTGCACAGTTGCACCAATATCCAGTCTTTTCTGCCAATCCATATTGTTTTGGCAATAGCATATGAACACATATGGGTCCGATTTGAATTCACATCTTTTCAAAAATTCCGAAGACGATTATCTTATAGGCCGAAGATTTTCTTTAATCTAATCATACAAATTCATATAGAAAAATCATTTATATCAATTGTCACTTGATTTTAGGCCTAAAATTCTTTAGGTTAAAGACACAATTTCATAATAAAACCAACAGCTATATGATATAAATAAGGTCAAATCATGGCTAGTCTGTTTACTCTTAGTTTAAATTTTATAAAAACATTTTCTTAGAATTTATACGAGAAAATAAGTAATTGAACACATCTATTTATTTAAGATCTTTAGATTACTAGTTTGACTCAAAATGTTAATTTTTTTTCCTTTCTTGAGTAATTCCTCTCTCAAAACTATTACATAATAGATCATTAAATTATTTAAAGCATCAAGTTGTCAATTTAGATGGATAGTTACCCATAAAAAGATCAAATTAAACGAAACTATATATCTGACTTTTTATTTTCGAAGTCAGCTTAGATGAGTAGGGATATTACTGAGTGTATTTGGTTGTTAAACTAACCTAATTAGATTGGTATCCAAATGGGTATGGCATTTCCGTTAAAAAAAAACCTTTATACCCATATAGAAGTTTTATTCATCTCTTCCACTATCTAAACCAAACAAAAAAAAGGAGAATCACACTTTTGTAACAAAACTAAATGCTGATTTTGATAAATATTATTTCAGATTATAATTTTGAAAAATGACAAAAAAAATTTACAAATGCCATATTCGAGAGAAATCGTGATATTTTCGTAAGAAATTGATTTTTTTTTTCCTGACAAAATGAATTCCAGCTAAAAGATATCTGATTTTTCAGATTCTCCAGAAGGTCTCCAAAGATTTTCAGAAGTCTCAAAATGATACAATTTCTTTATAAGAAATTTAATTCAATAAATTTTCGGTGCAATTTTTTATAAAATTAAACTGAATTATTTGTGTATATATATTTGATGCACACGATATTTACAAATTTTAATTTATTTAATAGTATTTAGTTTGATATATAAAGTGTATTTAAAAGTCTACAAAAGGTCTTCACAAAAGGTTTTTGAATGTCTTCAAAAGATATACAAAAAGTATTCAGAAGGTCTTCAGAGATCTTCAGAAGGTCTTAAAAAGATATACAAAAGGTCTTCAGAAGATCTTCAGAGGTCTTCAGAAGTCTTCGAAGGTCTTTAAAATATATACAAAAGGTCTTCAAAAAAATCAACCAAACTCAACAAAATCAAATTACACAAAAGCAACTGATGATGGACAATATTTTTTATTTTTTCTATAACGAAGAATGTAGCGGCCAGGGTTTGGGTTGCCGCAAAACAACCAAAAACAACTTCGTTGCCGTTGACACCCCATAAAACAAGCAAACTCAACAAAAACAACTCTTGATAATGGGGTTGACTTTGATTTGTCAAAGCACCTGGTTGCCAAACCTTGAATTTCTTCACAATTTGGAATTTTGAGGTTAATTTAGAAAATATTTGAAACAATAAAAATCAATTTAAATATTAATTCCAACCACCTCAGAGGTAGCTGTCATGACCCAACATAAGAACACAGTTATCCTTAAGCAACATCTGAAATTAATGGGCTTTCAACCACTAAGCTCAAAAGTTCAAACTTGAGTTACTTAAGTAGTCAAGTCCTTATACTTATAAACCTTTCCATCCATATTCACTTATCCGATGTGAAAACACAGAGCTGTTGCAGAGCTACTAACTCCACCTACTAGTTTCAGCTGCATGTTTTAGTGAGATGTTATAATTCACACTCCATAGGTTTGCGACGTCCTCGTCGTCAGGACTTCCAATCATGATGCCCATAATCTTTCCCGTATTTTGTCGATTTGAGATTTGCCTATACTTAACCTGAAGAGTGGGATTTGTTTAGACTTAGGGACATTCTCTCAATTCCTGAGGTTTGTACCACAATCGCCATCAACTGAGGTTTGAAAG
>CAODLS010409263.1:0-10644 GCA_948243855.1 Flueggea neowawraea
GAATAGAAACACCTACCACAATCCTAAGATGCAGATGGTGCAAGAACCCAGAAATCAAAAAGCCTAGCTGATGTGCTTCTCCCTTCCTTTCTCTACCTCTCCTCTCTTGTTTTCTCTCAATTCAGATATCAAAAAGTGCAAAAAATGAGACCTGGAAGCTTACACTTTGTTCTCTAAGCATGAGAAGAAATCTGGTTAGGTGTCACCATTAGGTTCAGCCACATTGCACCCATTTGACACATGTTTCATGTTCCTTGCATTCTGTTTACACCTGGCATCCACTAATTCTTCTGATTTGTTTTTTTAATCATCCACTTAGATTATTTATAGAACTGTCCTAATGTGTTTGAGAACTACCTACTCAGTCCTCTCTCTTAATAATTTCACTTTTGACCCCTGATTTTGTCACAAGTAACCCCCTTTTTTTTTTTACTCTCATAACAGGCTTTAAAATATTCTAAAACCATCTAGAACATGCATCAATAATATACGCAATGTCCAAATGAATGCACAACTATGTACGTTATATGCGATGCATGCTCGTATGTATGAAATGTTGGTTATGGTCGTGACATCAACCTTCTTCAACATGATTTTGAGCTCTTCTCCATCCAGGAAGATGAGTCCATCACAAATGCCACTGAAAATTTGCAAATATCACAAATGGGCTAGAGGCCTTGGGGAAGAAGCTCGAGGAGCTTGACAAAGTGAAAAAGATTATTCGATCCTTGCCAGAGGAGTGGGGTTCACTTGTGACAGCGATAATGAAAACAAAGGATCTCAACACCTTGGACTTCAATGCTCTTATAGGATCCCTCTTAAACTATGAGATAATTATAAAATCAAGAGGAAGAATTCCAAAGGAAGAAAAAGCATTGAAGGCTCGATCATATACTTCAAGTGAAGAGGAGAGTGAAGGCGAATCGAGCATGGATGAAGAGGAAGATGAACAATTGGAGTATTACTCCAAAAGATGTGCTCAATATGAAAATTTGCTAAGGAAAAATATGAGAGAAAGAGAAGAGAATGAGAAATTGAAGGAGAAGAAAAAGAAAAGAAGAGATTGTAGTTCTTTTTTTAGTGATGATGGTGATCCATCAGCTCATATGTGCATTTGGGCACATTAGGTACTTCTAATTTGTCATTCTTTAATTTTTCATGGATTTTATTTATGGTTTGATTGATCATATTTGCATGGTTTTGAAAATTTTGATGAATTGAAAATTGTTTGAGTTGGACATTTGTTTGAAAGAATAGGGAAGAAATAATAGATATTTTTCAAAAAATGCACAAATTGTTTTTGAAATGGGGAGTGAAAACTGTTGGATCATGGGTGATTAACATTAAAGATCCTTTATGTGTTTTGATGATGAACAAAATGATATTGTAAAATCCTCACTCTAGTAAGATGCCTATTTACTAGAGTAACATTTGTGGCCAGTTTCTTTCACTTGAGTAAGTCATGTCATCACTCGAGTAATGCACGAAGAACAGAGGAATGGGATACGAGCTGAAGCTACTCACTCGAGTAACAAGAAAAGTATCACTCGAGTAATCCATGTGCCATATCACTCGAGAAAGCAGGAACCGTCACTCAAGTAAGGAAGAGTTCAAGGTGATGCGGTTTTAACTGTCTCACTCGAGCAACAAGAAGTGTCACTCGAGCAATCAATGCATTAGATCACTCGAGTAATCGAAAGGTGTCACTCGAGTAATCATCACCTAGGAAGCTGCAACAGACAGAAATGCATTCCAACGGTCATATTCTCACCACCAATGATCATATTGAATGGAATGACTATAAATACCCCAAGAGAATGTAGAAATGGTGTGGGATAACATATGTAACCTTTGTGCTAATGCTTCTAGCAATTCCTCACTCCAAAAACACCAAATCAAGCTAGAGATCAAGATTCAAACATCAATTTCATACAACCATACTTTAGCATAAAGCTTCATCTTTTGTATCATTTTATATACACTTTGAAAGTGTGAGTTAGGTTTGTTGTGAGCCTATAGAAAACAGCATTGTAGAGGCAACATTGTAGAGGTTTATTGTGAACCTAAGTATAAAACAATATTGAGAGAGGTTTGTTGTGAACCTATAGAAAACAACCTTGTTGGACTTTGAGGTGTTGAGTCGGAATCAACCTCATGTATTGGCCTTGTTCGATTGATTTGTAATCAATCTTCGATATAGTGAAAAGCCCAAATAAGACTTAGGTAGTGGATGTAGGCAAGGTTGGCCGAACCACTATAAATTCTTGTGTCGATTTTGCTCTTATTTTTTAAGTCGCTTCCGGTCTCCAAATTCAACCAAGGCATCCCCGAGAAAATTCTCCAACAAAAACTTGCTTATTGTTTAACCTTTTTTATGATTACAAAAGAAGGGGAAGAGTATTAAATGAATTTGTTGATTTCAAATGAAAGGGGTGGAATTTTAAAAATTTTAAAAATTTATCATTATCATACCTTCTTTTGCATGATTCTAACCCAGCGACAAGGATAAGATCCTTGTGAAATCCTACTATAGCAATCCAAGAAGGGGGTGAATTGGATTTAAGAAATAAATTTGAAAACTTTTGAAAACCTTTTGTACAATAAATGGAATATCAAAACTGAGATTAAATCCAATACAAACCATAGAAAATGAAAATGATAATAGTAAAGAGATGAAGGGATAGAAGAGAGAAGTCCTAAAATTTTTAGTTGTTCGGTCATCTTTGACCTACGTCCACTCCTCTAGCTCACTAGAGAGTTTGAATCCACTGAGTCTTCCTCACTTGCGGGTGGAGGCAAACCGTTACAAGTCCTTGTTTTACAGGTTCACAAGAAACCTTCTTGCTCACTTGTTTTCAGGCTAAAGCAAGAAAACCAATCCTAGTTTCTAAGGATTATTAGAAACCACTCTTGTTTTTCAAGGCTTTAACAAGCAAACTTATACTACTCTCAAGCTTCAACACCAAATCTTGATTACAAGTGGATTCACAATGTTAACAATAATATCTCACACCAACTCAACGATAAAAATGTAAATTAAAGATCAGTTGGTATAAGAATGCAAGGAAGCTTAAGGAGAGAGAAAGTTAATAATCAAAATAGAAAATCTTTGACACACTCTTGAAAAGTTTCTCTACTCTTCTCTATCTTGGACGACTCTATTTATATATGGGCTCCCAAATGTAGCCGTTGCATTCTTTGAAATAGCCGTTGTGAGAGAATTGAATAATACTGAAATTTGTGACGTCAACCCATACTACATGAGTAGTACATAACTTCACCAATGTAGTACGCGGATTCTGTACTCTTCTGCATGCACAAGATAGAGTTCAGTAGTCACTTCTTGAGCTGATTGTATATCAAGTGACTACTACGTGTATAACGTTCCTTCCAACGTGAGTGAATCGATTGTCTTGCTCGCTTGAAACATTACTAACACGCATTGACGGATTTTCAGGATCACACCTCTGATTCTTCACGTGACTATGTCAGGGAATATAAAAATTTGAAATTCCCGAGGAGCGTCTTGGCTTTGTTCGTTAGTCCAGCTCATCTTCCTCTATGCGTGTAACACTTGTTTAGCATACGGAGTGCATAACTTCTGATGTCACCTGAATTTGTCAGAGAATATTCCCATTTGAATTTCTAACACTCTAACAGAATTTGTCTTTATCTCATATTCAAGCTGGATCCTACTCACGTCTACGTAAATAGATACTTATCTCATGTACGTAGCATTGGCTATCAAGAATACCACTTGAGCTCTTCCACGCGCACAAATCAGATAAAATGTAACTATGGCCTTGTCTTGTTATTCTTCTCCAGTAAACATCATAATCGGTCTACGCGCACAATATTTGTTCTAAGTGTGTAAAGTGATGATGCCTTTATCTCATTGAACCATATATCATCTACATACGAGATATAGACACATTTTAGAGGATCTATGATGTTGAACAGATGTTAGGCCCGTAATATATCATTTTGTGCGTGTGGATGTGTTGTATTAGAGAAGCTGAATGCTCCAGGTTCATACTACGCACTTGGTAGAGCGTACTATGCGCGTAGACAGGTTCATGAAGCATACTGAAGAAAGCTCACACGACAAGGAAGAATCATGTGTTATCACCGTGGAATGTGCGTTGAAGAGTAAAGATACTACACACGTAGATGAGCTGCGGATGAGCTGGACTATCTGAAAAATCCAAGATGCTCCTCAAGAATTTGAATTTGAATATTCTCTGACATAGTCACGTGAAGAATCAAATATGTGATTTTGGAGGAACGTCTATGCACGTAATACATGTTGTCACACAGTGGAAGACAGTCTGGGCATAATTGAATAAATCTAGAATTTGTGCAACGCACGTGGAACAATATACAATGCACACAAAACAAATGAGCTACGCACACAGAATGTGATCAATGCGCATAGTAGCCACCTGGTATCAAATCAATTCAAGCAGTGAGTACTGGACTTAATGTTGTGCATGTAGAAAGAGATTGGCGCTCGTACTACTCTGATGAAATCACTTACTACGCACATAGTATCTATAGTATGCACGTAGCATGGGTGACATCAGTACTGAACATAATTTTCTATTCTCTCACAACGACTATACTCTTTTAAGTAGCTATATAAAGACGTCTCATATCAGAGAAGAGATAAGAGAGCTATTATTGTTTCTCTTTTATCTATCTTTCTAACTCATTTGGGCTATTTATTTGCTATCATATTTCTGGGATCGTGTGAACTTAAATCTGCTATTTCTTAGGGTGATTTTGTAATGAGCAAAATTATTTGCTTGGGGTAGATAGGTTTTCTTGTTGTGCCTTAGAAAAACAAGACTGATTACTAGTAAGCCTTAGAAAACTAGAGTTTCAATTTTCTAGTTGAGCCTGCAAAAAACTAGAGGTTTAGTTTTCTTGTTTTATCGTTAAAACAAGGTGAATGGTTGTCTTGTTGAGCCCATAAAAACAAAGTGTAACGGCTTGCTTGTTGATCTCACAAAAACAAGTTGTTGTAAACAGTTTTCCTCCACCCAGAAGTGATGAGATAGTGATTTGAAATTTTCTAGTGAATCTAGAGGAGTAGACGTATGTCAAGGATGATTGACCCACTATAAATAGGATTTGTGCTCTCTTCCCTTACTCTCTCTTATTTGCTTTACATTTTACTTATATTGTTGTGTGTGAATTGGATCTTTGGTTTTAAGTTACTTTTGCACTTAACTTTGATTTTAGCTTAAAAGAGCTTTGTTATTTGTTTTAATTTGCAAAAGATTTTCAACGAAGTTTTTAACTTATTTAAAATCTAATTCACCCCCTATTAGATTGTCATTCTTATTGGGAACGATTGTTTTCATTTCCCTCCACCCGGAAGTGAGGAGATAGTAGATTGAAATTCTCTAGGGAATTTAAAGAAGTGGACATAGGTTGAGGAGGATCAAACTACTATAAACCAGATGTGTCTTCTCTTCCCTCAAATCATTTACTTTACTTTGCTTTGCATATTATTGATGTTGTGCGTGAATTAGTTGTTTTATTGCTTCCACATTTAACTTTACTTTTGGTTTGAAAAAAAAAATTTCTTATTTGCTTTGATTTGCAAAAATTTTCAATAAATCTTTTAAACTCTTTAAAATTTCAATTCGATCCTCTCTTAAAGTGTTATTTTTAAACAATATTGAAAATAGGATTGACTATCAAATATGTGGCACCAATATTATAACACTATAGCCGAGGTGGGATTGTATGTGGAAAACCACCAATATTATAGCACTATGGCCGAGATGGGATTGTATGTGGAAACCAATCTCGTGGAGGAGCGAGGATATCCACATAAGTTCACTAGTCGCAGTGGCCAAGGCATGGTATTCTGCTTCGGTGGACAACCTAAACACAACGCGCTCTTTGCGTGAGATCCATGAAATAAGATTGTTACCAATTAATTATTCAAACGTATAGTAATTTTTTGGTATAAAAAATAGTAATTTATTGAAACTTCTCCTTTCTTAATAAGATATTTTAAGTTTGATATAAAAAAGCTTTAAAAATTTTAGCTGGAATTTTCTTACCCATATCAATTCTTTTCTGGTTTAAATTCGAATTAGTCACGTGTAAATTTTTTTTGATAGCATGAAATGACAAAAATTATTATTTTTTATATTTTTTATTATGCTGCATACGTCTACTATTAGTTCCATTAAATCAACCATGGTCAAATTTTGTGCAGTATGAAACATAGTTCCATGGGAAGTGCATCGATGTGCTGGTTAAGGGCACGTGGCCTACGGGTGATGCAAGGAGTGTTGGTAAAAGCAAGAGGAGGGAGAGTAATGGTTGCGTCAATAGAAAGAGAAAGTAAGGTTCGGGCAAAGCAAAATGGAAGAATAGAAAAGAAAAAGCACTGGGGAAAGGACAGCACGCTAGGGCGCCAGTGATAGAAAATAAGGGAAAGAAGAGAGCACGTCCCCGACAATCCCACTCTCTACGCGATGCACTTATCTCTTTGAAATATGCGTAATTTCATCATCACTGGTCCAACCTGAAAACTACGCCACCATCTCGCCACTATATCCCTCCTTATCATACATTTTACACTCATAATTACGCTTTAATGGACTAGATTTTTTTATAAGTTCATGGACTAAATTTGTGGACACTTCTTTTTTAATATTTTAATCAATTTAAATAGTAGTTTTTTAGAAAGAAAAAAAATTGATCCTTTAATAATTCGAGTATTAATAGTTTTTTCTTTTCAAAATAATTGTTTTATGAATTTTGAATATTTATATGATGCTTTAACTAGTTGTTCACTTTAAGGTATACAAATCAATTAGCCAACAATTTTTTTTTGAAATGATCAATTTCATATTCATTTTTCAGTTCCCTCCTCCTCCCAAACCGAAACAAAGAAAATGAAAGGAGACAAGTCTCACCAAGTTGATCTAACATGGAATTAGATGCCCCGGCTAACAGGTAATAACATGATTCGGTGACCTTAGTACATGACGTACATAAATACCTTGAGTTTGATTCATTAATTGACGACACTCTTCAAGAACTCCTCCAAGTTTAAAAATAGACTGCTAATCCGATGTAATAGCTTTGATTGCTAAAATAGAATCAGACTCAATCACAATATTAGTCAATTCTTCTGATATTAACCATTGAATTTTACATTTAATTCAAAAAATTCAATATAGAGCTAGAGCTAGGCAACTTATATTCTATCATTTAATTTAATTCAATGATTCTAGTTAAGCTGATGCTATAATTGTAAATAAAGTTTATACTCTTTCGCAATTAATATATTATCTATAGTTGCTTAGTGAAAGTAAGAATTGAATAGATATTTGAATTTTTCTAAATGAATAATTTAAAAAATATAAATTAAAATACAATATATTCTGTCAAACGTATTTTCGTTCATGAATTGCACTGTTTTCGTTTATTTAGTTCGTAAATTCTTTCAAATAATTGAACAAATGTTCATTGACCGTATAAAAATACTTAATTAATTGATATATTGTAAAGCTATTTTCCTAAGGCCTTGTTTGGTATAATTTGTGAAATTTCTGAGAAGTTAATTATTAGAAAAGTTTATTACGTAAGAAATATATTACTTGAGAAGCATTAATTTTGTGTGTTTGATACAAAAATGTACTTTCTAAAAAGTGTATCGATAATATTATTTTTTTATTAGTTAAACACCATAATACCTTGAGAAAAAAAATAGAGTAAAGATTAAATAATCTTTTTTCCTAGGTAAGTAAAATTCTTGAGGGAATCTTGGATTTTTACTTCCCGGAAAATTAATTTTTCTTGTATTTAGGAAAGTAGTTAGACATGGCCACGATTCAGAACCGGTGGTTCCGGTTCCGTGAAACCCCTAAACCAGAACCAAACCGTCGAGGGGCGGTTCTGGGCGGTTTGATTCTGGTTTTGGTTTGTGGCGGTATGGTTAGCGGTTTCGGTTTCATTTTGGTCTGGTTCATACCGAATTGTTTTATTTTATTTCGAAAATAATTTTAAAATCTCTGATTTTAGTTAAAATTGATGGTTTATGAGAGTTAAAACGCTGGTTTAGGATGCTAACCGCTGGTTTATGAGGGTTAAAAACGTTGGTTTAGGAGGTTGAACCACTGATTTTGGTTAAACTGTTGGGTTAAAATAGTTGATCGGCGGTTTGAACCATCGGTTGAAATAACCAGTTCAAATTGCCGATTAACCTGTAGTTTGACGGGTTTGGAAATTCTTGAACCTGAACCAGACTGGGTTACAGTTTGGTAGGTTCTAGTTCCGTTTCCGGACCGAACTATCGGTCCGGGTCATGATTGGCCATATCTAAAAGTAGAGGTGGCCAAAATGGAACCATACTGCCGGCTCGAATTGGAACCTGTTGGAGAATTTCGATATGAGCTTTTGTATGAATGGAAGTGACTTGAGAAGAGAGAGCGAAATCGACACAAAGATTTTATAGTGGTTTGACCAACCTTGCCTACATCCACTACCTAAGTCTCACTTAGGCTTTTCACTATCGATGATTGATTGCAGCTCAATCTAATAAAGCCAATACACAAGGTTGATTCCGGTTCAACACCTCTAACGCCAACAAGGTTGTTTTCTATAGGTTCACAACAAACCTCTCTCAATGTTGTTTTATACTTAGGTTTACAACAAATCTCTACAATGTTGTTTTTTATAGGCTTACAACAAACCTAACTCACACGCTCAAAGTGTATACAATTGGTTTACAAACAATGAAGCTCTATGCTAGAGTTGAGTATTTGAGATTGAAGGTTGAACTTTGATCTCTAGCTTGAATTCATGTTTTTCTTGATGAAAATTGATAGGAAGTTTGGCTCTATGATTTCTAATGTTGTCCAACATATTTTTGGTTTTCTCTTGATGTATTTAAAGCCCTTTGAATCAATATGACCGTTGGAGAGAAGAATATAGTCATTTGAGTGTGTTTAAAGCTGTCAGCGGTTGTCTATGCATGTCTTACATACGTCACACTTTCCTTACGTACGTTATCTGGGTATTTTTGCAGCTTACGTACATTTCACACATTCTTACGTACATTGATTATGGTTCTTCATGATTCACGTACGTTGCTTAATACTTCACGTACGTTTGTTTCAATCTTACGTACTTAAGTCTTTCCTTACGTACGTTAGACACCACTTTCAACATTCCAGTGGCTTCCGCTTGTCTTCACGCCTTCTCTCACGTACGTGACTCTTTCTTGATGTACATAAGGCCTTTGTTATGTATGTTAAACTCACACTAACGTACGTGTTTTGCTTCAACTCAAATGTTTTGTACTTCATCAAAATATTTTGTTCATCATCAAAACACATAAGAAACTTAATGTTGATCACCCATGACCCAACACCTACTACTTGTTATGTGGCCACATGCATCATACAAATTGGCTCCACTTTCATGCATGCCATGTACCAATCATGTTGACTTGTTTAATTAATAACATGTAATGCTCACGACCACCTCGGCTCGACAGGATCTCTCTAGCAATAATTTGATATAATTGCACATCATTGTGCACATGAACACGTGTCATGCAAGTGGTATGGAACATGATAAAGTCTTAATAACCACCTCCTCGAGTTAACCCACATCTCCGAGGTTTGTTTATTATTGAAATCGGGTGCTTTGATGTCCATTCGAACTTAACATTATATCCTGCTCAAAGTTGTATTTCAATCCCGAGAGCTTGATTTATTTTGGTGCCAACATATGCTCCCGTTTTTGCCCTTGGAGAAAACCACAAGGAACTTTTCTCCGACTGCCATGCTTAATAGGGATAGAACATTTTGTTGTTCGATTATCACCGTTGTTTGCTCGACAATTTTTATAAGCAACTGACACTTTGTGTTGCTTACTTTAATGTCGTTTGAAACTGAAGTCGATCCATACAATATTTCCTTCTTTAATTGAAAATATTAATATGGAGACAAGTGGCTTTTTTTTTTTTGCATGAAAACCACTATATTTAAATAAAGCCAAGCTTCTCGACATCGTGGCTTATCCCTCAATGAATTAAAAGGCCACGTCTAATGCAATGCAGTCTATTAACAAGTAATGATGACTTGTTCCACTAACTCAATGTAAGAGCTAACAATTTTGTCAATTAGAGGTCAGTGTGATGCATTGATGATGAACGTGCCTCATTCAAACATTGCAATACTAGCCCGAGTGTAACTTTCGACCACGTACCCGAGATAAAGGCACCGAGCTCGACAACTGTCATCTTCAAACTGCCTTCAAAAATCAAGAATCTCTTAGGCACTTCTTCGAGCTCTCCTCTTTTCCAACCACCTCTCGAGCTTGCAATCCAAGCACTTCTTCGAGCTAGTTTTTTTTCCAAAGCACCTTGAGTTCTTCTTGCCAATTCTCAGACTCGACCTCCTCGAACTTTCTCTTTTTTTTTTTTACCCTCTCAAAATTGCTTTACAAGCTCCTCTCGAGCTTGCCTCTTTCTGTTGCATTTCTCGAGTTAAGTCTCCTTGAGACGAATTTTGCTTCGTGATGCGGTTCGATTGGTTTGCCGCTTACCAACATTTATCTCGAGACACTATGACATTCATCTTGAGACATTCATTGAAATTGGCCAAA
>CAODLS010409300.1:0-28790 GCA_948243855.1 Flueggea neowawraea
TCGTTACTTAAATTTACCTTCCAACTGGTTACTTAATTTTTTGCAGACTGTTACTTCATTTTGCAATATTACTTAATTTCAATTTTAATTACTTAATATAAGTATTGGTTACTTAATATTGGATAGGGTTACTTAATTTTACCATCAAGCATGTTAATTAGTTTTGTACACGTGGTTACTTAATGTCAGGTAGGGTTACATAATTTTTAGAGAGGTTACTTAATTACAGCTTCAAGTTGAGTACTTAATTTTTTATGCTCGGTTACTTAATTTGTTGGGCGTGTTACTTAAATTTGGGCCTGTTATCTGCCTCATTTAATTTTGTGGTTTGCTCATTAATTTGGTTTGGTAAATCAAATGAATGCAATAAATTTTAACAACCAATATTCCAATATTTGTGCATTAAGTGTGGATGTCTTGGCAAAATAATTTGGTTTCGTAAAGAAAAAATGAAGAGAGATCATTGATCTTGATATGAGGAAGCATCAAGTTTTTGACAAAGAAGATTGTGATAAAGGTATGTGTTTAAATAAACTTTGTTGAAAAGTTTTTTTCATATTTTGTTTTTGGAGTTAATACATTGAAAAAAAACACATTTGTAGCGAATAAAATTTAAGAAATATATGAGTTTATTTTAATAATGTTCGTATCTGACAAAAATAAAAATATGTGTTCATTGAAGTCGTTACTTAACTTTACCTTCTAGCATGTTGCTTTATTTTTTACTCTTGGTTACTTAATTTTGCGCACAATTACTTAATTTCAATTTTAGTTACTTAATATAAGTCTTGGTTACTTAAGGCTGGATGTCGTTACTTAAAGTGTATCTTCTAGCTGGTTACTTTATTATTTACACCCGATTACTTAAGTTTGCACACGATTACTTAATTTCAAATTTTGCTACTTAATGTAAGTCTTGGCTACTTAATATTAGATGTCGTTACTTAATTGCATCATCTAGGTCGTAACTTAAGTTTTTACTTCCGCTTACTTAATTTTGCACATGATTACTTAATTTCAAATTTAGTTACTTAATGTAAGTCTTGGTTACTTAATATTAGATGTTGTTATTTAATTGTATCTTCTAGCTGGTTACTTATTTTTTTACACCAGGTTACTTAATTTTGAGCACGATTACTTAATTTCAAATTTAGTTACTTAATGTAAGTATTGGTTACTTAATATTAGATGTTGTTACTTAATTGTATCTTCTAGATGGTAACTTTATTTTGTGCTGCCAATTACTTAATTTTGCACGCGGTTACTTAATTTCAAAAAAATATATATTGCTTTCACATACACATGATTGTGGGCACAATCAAAATACCAAGGGGGCTATTAACCTGCTTTACAAAAAAGAAGATTTTTCACTGCTCTGTTAGAGTATTTGTTTCCTTAGAGTGTTCAAGGCTTGGCACAAGTGACATGTTTCTTTCCTCTGATTTTTCTGCTCCATAAGGGTTCGATATGCAATAGTACCACGCAACACGTTTTCACGTGCCTTGTTGAACTCGCTATTACATATCCAATCCATGATGTCTTGCCGAACGTTATCAACATCACTGCCAAAATTTAAGCTAGCAGGACTACATACAAATTCGTCAAACTTGTTGATGAGGCGCATGTACTGTATCACATAGATGCCACAATCAAACCTATAAACACACATTATTATCAATGAAAAATATATATTAGGTTGTCACAATTAATTTAAATTGTTGGAGAACTCACAAATTTCCCTGTTGGTGGACTCCAACAACTTCAATTGTGAAACCCAAAAATTCTGGGTTTTTTTGTAAAGGAAGCGCGAATGAAATTCCGAATGGGAAAGCCATTTGTCTAAAAAAACCAGCTGACATGATCAAAGTTAAAAAAATTAGTCACATTAAAGTTGACTCAATATTGTATGTGCATATATATTTTGGTTATGACAACATACCATTTTCTTGCAATCTCCAATTTGTCTGCTTTGATCTGCCAATTTACAACTATCCAAGACATAGCCCTTGCAAAAATTCAAATCTACCACGAACAAATACCAATGGCCTGTTTGCTCATCTAGCTTATCAAGCATAGGAATGCAAATCTGCAAACGATTTTGGAGAAGTCCATTAATCGTATAATTTATGTATTTACCTTATTAAACTCATATAAAATACTTATCATACCAGATAAACATTAGTTATTTCTCCTGTGAAAGGTTTCGACCTACGGTAAGATTTAGCCATTTTGCTGACAAGACTAACATCAACAGTTGTAGAACGCAAAACACTATCCTACTCAAAGTTACAAGTACCATACATTTAATGGGACAAAAACTGTCACTTAATATGTAACTAAATAAACTCCAATCATCATAAATATTTATCGATAATACGAACGGTAAGTACCAATGCGTTTGAATCTGACGTGGATGTTGTCATTTCTTTTGCCAATATTAGTACAAAAAATCAATAACCTGGTAGGAAAAGTAATCATTAATAATGCCACCTTATGCTCTAACATAACAAACTAACAATATAAATTTTCGACAATTTTACCACATTGGTCACTTGCTTATGAGACTTTAAGCATTGTAAATCTCCATGTGTAACGAAATCAGACTCACAGTCAAAGATGTAATCGCTATATGTGCCAACAACATCACACTTTGTCACTCATCAAACAACAATTGTCGTCAATGAAGAACTTGAAAGATCCCATTATCCTATTCATTTAATCACCTCATATTGAAAGGGTTTCCATTGGTTACGAAATTATAAATGTCTTCAACTAGATTCACCAACATGCAATAGGTTGGTAAGTTCGATGAATTGCCACTATCGCACTGACAAATTTAGGAACATGGACAACCCAATTACAACACAAAATTTTAGTACTTTTCTATCCTAAATAAGCAACTAATAACATCAAAGTATCTAGGGTCACAAACAATCACATAAATAGGAAATTTTAGATTATACCAATTGCAGCCTTGTCTTTTTAGCCTTATGTTTCTTTGGCTTTGGCTCTAGCTCAGGCTATAATTGGCACTTCTTCTTTAGCTCTGTGGTACTCTAAAGACCTGAACGCAAATCCTTTCTAGAATACTTCTTTCGAGGTGACACTTGCCTAATAGAGTTGTCGCTTTTGATACACACTACTCCCGACACCTATAAAATCATAAAATTAAGTCAATAAAATATGAAATGACAAAAAAATGAATAATTTATATCTAACGCTATTAATTCACAATTACCTTCTCCTCTTCTCCGATGCCTCATTCAAATGGTGTTGCGGGCTCCCCCTCCACGTTCTCATCAGTTGGAGGGATCTCCTCGTTAGTTGGTTGCACTTCCTCTGCAAGTCCTTCTTGTGTTGGACTACCATCATGACCATTTGCATCTTCACCATTGCCCTCTTCAACCCTCCTATTGGGTGGTTGATTTTCTTCTAAATTTTTATCCCGCATACACCTTAAATCACTCGGCTCTTCTTACAACTTTGAGACGGTATCTACCAAAGTTTCATTTTGTGCTTCCAGAGTCTCTTTCCATGCCAACAGGTTCTGATTTTCTACTTCTAGAATCTCCACACTAGCCAACAAGTTAGTCATTGAAACCTCTTCCTAAAATCCTCTACTTCCAATGTTGGGGCCAACATTGTCAACATGCATATGCGTTGGTGGATTATTGCTCTCTCCACATAACAGTTCAACCTAAACATCATAAAAGTGTCAAATTAGCCTCGCAAACAGAATTAATTCAACTGGACATTCACATAGACATTCAGGATTATTATTACCGAATGATCATCAAGTTTGTCATTCACAAGATCATAACATTTCTTCACCTCTTTATCTGTCCAATCCAGGATGTGTGGAAGCGAGTGTTGGCCCCAGGGAGTAATCATGAATTTGCATTTAACGTGCTCCAAATATAATATCTACCAAAAAATAAGAACAAATACACATCAGTTATTTTGGGAGAAATAAGTATTAATAAATAATTCATAAATGGTAACATACTGAAAAGATTGCATTACTACCTCAAGCAGAATGGTGCAACCCTTTAGTCAAAGAGATAACCTCTTACCGCCCTCAAAATTTTTTAATTGATTGTGGAAGTCCAATGCACCCAACACAAGTCCATCTAGTACATATCTACACCAATTCATGTTTTGTAGTCCACTACCATCATCGATGAAGTCTAAACTAGTCGGACCACAATATAAGGCTGAGGTGGGCCTTAGGGTACAATGAATGGCAAGCAATATGAAATTGTCTTGTCACTTCTCATTGTTCTCTATACCTCGCATGTTGACAATCCACTCCTTTCGGCTATCCTTCCTCATCTTACAGTTTCCCTCAACTCCTGCAAATTACTGTTCAACCTACTGATGCCTTTCTACCCCCGGCCAAACCTAAAATTCTTTGCACATCATCTTCGGTAATAACTAACTCTCGTCCATGGACTTATAATTTTCTTGTTACTGGATCGAAACTCTTCATTAATTCTTCAATCTTCTGGTTACAATTTTGTTGAATCTTAAGTTGTAGAAGGCCACCCAAACCTGTCTTTCACTAAATTACATTTTTTTCTGTGAAACTCTCAATGAATATCTTCAATTGGAGCAAGCCATATCTTGAATTTGTATATATCTAAAGAAAATATATCAATCAAAAACAAAATCATAATGCGACGTAACATGGTTATTTCTTGAAAAGTTCATAAAAAAGAGACCAAATGTTTCAGACATTCCGTTAACTTTACCTTGCCCTTCGGCCTTGTAGATTCCATTTTTCTCTTTTCCTAAAAAAACTACCTGTGAAATATCATTGCAAAATAAATTACTTCAATTCATCATTCTCTCTTCAAGGCAACCTAATATATCATTTGTAATGCTGTTATTTCACAGTCGTTCTTGCAAAAAAAACTTCTAGAGCATGAAAGTGTGTTTTCCGCTTCATTAAATATTTATGGTAATCAAATATGACAAATGCAATTTAAAAGACAACATAATAGAGCAATCAATTCTATTTCTAATTTTTAGAAACTTATTACAAAACTTCTAGGGTACGTTCTTTTGACGACATTTAGCAACATTGATCAAGACAAATTAAGATTGTAACACAATTGCAATCTTATACATCAATAACACTCCTTCAGCGTTGCGAATCATATGCTATAAATCACCTGTGGTTTGAAAATACAAAACATGCACTCTTTAGAGACCAAGAACAGAGCTACAAATGACAAAGAGCTGAAATTTCCGGAATCCAAATGAGACATCAGCAACATCTATGGCCGAGAGAGACCCATAAGCGTACAAACGAGACACCAACTAGGGCACAAAATCGCGCAACAAATGTAAATGTAAAATATTACCTCCTCTCAAAGCGACGACAAAGAGCAGATAGAGAGAGACCCAGAACAGAGCGACCACTAGAATAAGATAGAGCAACAAGGTGGTGGATAGAGAGCCTTGACGAGACGGAGATGGAGATCGTCGACAACAAAGAGTGACGCGAGGGAGAAACACACCGAAGGGAGAAGATTAGGCCATCGAGAGAGAATTTCACGACATTTAGGGTTTTTGATTTGGGAAAGTGGAGTGTAGTCGAGTGAGAGAGTGGAGAGAAAGGCTTTAGTTTGATTAGGCTGAGGAATTTTGTGTGCTCCCTTCTTCTATTCCACTTGTATTTCGATTATTATTATATTGAATGGTTCATATCATTTTTTCTATCTAATGGCCCCAATGTGTCCTTAATGAGGACACCATTATGTTGTCCTCATTGGAGTAACATCCATACCTTTACATAGGCATAAAATCCTACCACAATTAGGAGACCTAATGAAACTCAATAAGAAAACCTAAATAAAATAAAAATAGACTTCTAGTAGTATCCTATAAAACAACTTAAGTAATCCTACAAGATTTACACTAATAATTAAAAAATAAAGTAATACAAAATATTAAAGAAAATTAAATTCTTGATTTTCTCACATTTCATTAGCATCATACGAGTTTTGAAATTTCTCTATGTTTGTTAAATGACAGCTTTGAAGAACACTCGTCTATCTATGGTGCAATTTATATCTTGTGGTAATGAACATAAGGATAAAAAAATAAAATATTTAACATATTGTGGTAATGTTATGCTTTATATGCATGATTTGACGTTGTCCCCTTTGTTTTTTTTATGCTTGTGTAGTTTGATCCTGACTTATATTTGTTGAACATTAGGGACAATGTTCAAAATAAGTATGGGAGAGGGGTTTAATTTTGATGCTTATTTGATTGTTGTGGGTATTGCTTGTGTGGTTATTGCTTGTGTGGTTATTTGTATAGATTCTTGCTTATTGTGTGCTAAAATTTTTCAAATTTTTTTTTCACAATACTATAATATATTGAACTCATTTTTTGAGACATTTGATTGTGAATTGGTTGAGAGAATTTTGTAGCATGTAAGTAAGCTTAAGTATGTTTTTACCATGCCCATTTGAGGAAACTTTGTTATTTATTAATCAATTGAACCAAAGTTTGACATTTTTAGGTGGCAAGATTAAGAGTTCATTTATCAACAACTTTAGTCTATTTTGTGGTGGCATAATAAAAAAATTTCGAATTAGTTGCTAAATGATTGTGAATGATTTAGTAAATGATGTTAAATTTTGAGTAAGCTTGGTATTATTAAAAATTTGTGTGCTTGAATTGAATGTTTGAATTGTAAAACTTCACTCTTGAGGGTGAACCTAAACAAGGAGAAGTGCATGGGGTCCCAACCTCGAAGCAAAAATGATAAGTACCTTCGTTGATAATAAATAACTCAAAATACATGGGCCCTTAATTTACTCACTTGTTTGTAGCACCTAAAAATAGAGTGAAAATAATGGAAAAAAAGTGTAAGAAAAGAAAAAAGTTGAAGTTAAGCACTTTTGTGTGTTAATGAATGAAATTGCCAAGCTTGCTTTCAAAACTAAAGAAAAATATGATTTAATCTTTAGCAATGAAAGAGATAGGTTTTGGAGATGCCAATATATTAGGCAATTTGATCATTGAACTATTGAAATTGCAACTTCTTAATGTCTATGATTGGTTTGTGTGATTAATGCATAGCATAGTATCCTCTCTTGTTCATGATATTTGCATGCTTGCATAGTGGAAAATTGTTTAGACTTGTTCAATTCAATTGTTGTTTTACCTCGAGTTTGAATTGGTTTTCTTGAGGACAAACAAATGACTAAGTGTGGGGGAGTTTGATATATCCTAAATTTACAATGTTAATCAGGCAAAAATGTATCTATTTTCATCCTATAAATCATGCTTTTATGGCGGAATTTATATGGTGTTTGTGATATTTGTAGGATGAAATAAATTAGAGAAAATGATTTGGAAAAGTTGGAGAAGGAATGCAAAATCGAAGAGTTCAAAGAAAACTAGAGGAGAAATGAAGAAAATGAAGCCCACGGCCGTGGTGGCCAAGGCCACGACCGTGGCAAGCGAAGCAAAGGAACACAAGCTGGATAGAAAAATGCCACGGGCCACTGCTGTGGCGGAAGAAAATAATATGCCTAATTTGGACAGAAAAGTGCCACGGTCGTGGCACGCTGATGCTGAAGAAAAAGAAAGGTTGCGTGAAAGAGCTATCATGTGAGGACCAAGGGGCATTTTGGGGATATTCCTTGTATTTGCGAATTGGACAAGGGGCATAAAAAACCCTCTCTCTACCCATCTTAGACATTCTCTACATCATCAAAAAAAGTCTCTAAGCTAGGTTTTGCTATTTTGAAGAACTCTCTTTTACCAGTTAAAAAAAGAACGCTCTTTAATTTCTTGCCATTTTTAGCTTTGATCAAGGGAAAGGTAAGGAATTTCACCTACCCAAGACTTCTATTTGTGGATTCTTCCATTAAAGGTTCTTGGTTTTTGATTTCTTTGACTTAAATATGGCCAAATTGGACTAGTCAAACTCGTTGAAAATCAGAATTGTTAATCGCACAGTAAAAACTGGCGGTTCATGGGCCGGTTTTGGTATATGGGCCCAAAATCGAATGGTTCAAAACAATTTGGAACTGGCGGTTCAACCCTTAAAAACCAACGGTTTTAACCATAACCAGTGGTTCAACCTTTCCAAACCAATGGTTATCCTCTTAAACCATTAGTTTTAACACTTTTAAACAAACAATTTTAGCCAAAATCAAAGGTTTAACCTTTCTAAACCAGCGGTTTTAACCAAATTTTTAAAAAAATAAAAAATATTGGTTTTAATTGGACCAAACCGAAATCGAACCCACTTACCGAACTGAACCAAATATCAGTTCATGAACCGTGACACCTCTACTTTAACTTTCCTCTTTTGTATTTGAATATTTATGATGTTTTTAATAAAAAATAATGTTTTTGTATTTTTTTAGTATGTTAGTTTAAATTTATTAGTTAGGGTGTAAAGATGTCGGTTAGGATGATGATTTTGCTATTCTAATGCTTGAGTTTTGCGCTTTTTCACGGATGTTTATCTATTGAGTAGGAGTTGGTTTATTGACTTGCTTTAATTGATTATACCCTAGATTGGCTACCTAGGCTATAGTTCTATTAAGCCTAATTGAAGAGTCAATAGATGAAGGTTGGGCGAGGCTATAAGCAATAAATTTGTGAGTGTTACGATATAAATATGCAATGCCAACAAAGTATTCGATGAAATACCTAAGGCTCTTAATGACTCTAATTTGATTAATTGAGGCCGAGAGGATCCTCTTAATAAATGTGAAGATTGTTTATTTACCTTAGAGAGACTTTAGACTAGAGTAATGGTAATAATACTTAATCCTTTCAGCCCAACTTATTAGTTTAGCAAAGTTAGAGTCCTAACCGAAACCTTGAAGCCCCAACGTATTTTTCTTATTGAATTCGTTTTCAAAACTCTTGATTTTAATTATTTGCATTGTGTTTTATTTTAATCAACTAAAAATCTCAAAAATCCAGTCATGTTTTCTCTTGCATTTATTTTTCCTTTTGACGACAATTAATACATGTTCCTTAAGGATTCGATACCCGAAGATATTTTGAGGGTTTAAACCTACATCGGCTCTTGTGCACCTCCAAGAAGTCAATCATTGACTCATGAACACCATAAAAATTTTCTATTAATGCAATCTTCATCTGGTCTCTTGAATGACGTACATGACAAGATTCTTGAGTTTAACGCACTTAATTGACTCAAGAACTTCAAAGGGTCATGACGTTTCTTCTTGGGCCATTTAGAGTTTTGGGCTTGTATTTTCTATTTCTTTCTTTTTTTTTCTTTCGATTCTTCTTTTGTTCTCTTGTTATTAGAATTTCTTTAGTATAAACACTCTGCCTTCAAAAAGTTTAGCCGATCATTAACAAAAAAATTTCTCATATTTCGCCCAATTTTAGTACTTTTTTTACACAACGTTGTGTCACTTAGCTCCTTTATATATAGGAGTCAATTCTCATTTAAAGGTGCATTTTACTAACTAAAGAGTATTATTACTCTGTCAGATCAATGATTTAAGCGTAAAAGTAATACTGGGGTGAAGATCCCAACCTCTCTAATTCTTTAGTTTTGCAATATTTGAGGAGTCACATTTAATTTCAAAATTATCAAAATTATCGTTGAATTGAAGTAACAAGAAGAAGAATTAATTAAGCAATTTGCAATGTGCACAATTTAGTGGACTATGAAACAAAACAGTTCATCAATATATGAAAAGAATAGGATGAGATTGGAAGAAAGAGCATGCATGTGTATATGTTACACATAATTAACACCAAAGTGATCTCCGACAAATTTGGTTTAGCAATATAATAGAATTGACCACTGAAAAACGATAAAGAAACAATTTCATAATGATGTGAAAATGATCAGAACAAATTGATTAAGATTATGTTGTGTTCAAAACGTCCAAAAACCGTAGTTGTTATTATGTGTAATTAGTTCGTCATCACCTCACGTGGGGTACCCAGAAGAGTGTTGTTTTTAGAGTACAAAGTGTGAGTACCTGCATTGCACATGAGAGTCTTCAAGCTCCTGCAATCTCCTCCCCACAAACTGTTCAATAAATAACAGAAGTTCAAGACTTGTTGAAGACCTATAAGCCGACATAGTGCATGTAGTTGCCTGTAGGGACGTCCTGCGTCTTTATAAGACTAAACATTTGCTTTTCTGGTGCAAACCCAATGTATCTTTATCCGTTTTAACATCTGAAATTAGTTTCGTTCGGTGATTTAGTCACAGTTAAGATTTTTCGCTCCTATTTTCGAATTTATTTAGTAAAAATGAAACCTAAAAACACTTCTTATAAACTGAGAAGGCTAAGCATTTTTATGTTTTATAATGTAAGATTCTAGCTTTCAAGGATATATAATATAACTTCAGGGTGCAAGTCCCAGTAAGGCATTATTATAGTTAGAGACAGATCCTTGCTGCCACGGCGGATCACTGAGAATTGCCTAACTCGTGTGCATGAACGAGTTGAGTAGCGATAAGTAGGGTCTTTCTATCTCCATTTTCTCTATATTTTAACCCAAATCAAATCTAAAATCTCAAGGTGTTATATGCGCCCGCTTTGTCTATTGGTAGTATAATATTGGTCTTCAACTAGTGAACAATTTTTTTTTCTCTTTTATGGATTCAGAAATATTCTGTATTTTCTGGCCAATTATAAGTGTCAAAGTTACTTGTATCAAATATTTGTACTTTTTTTCCCCTTAATGAGTTGGGTTTTAGATAGACTATTCACATTCTAACAAGGTTTTATCCATTGGTGACATACCAGTTTATTTAGAAATAATAACCATAGTTAAAATTGTATACAAATACTGTGCTTTTTGATATTTTGGAGATGTCCATATTAAAATAGACTCATTAGATCAAAATCAATGCCCATTCAGTGCTACTCAGTAAAAATTAAAATAAACCTTTTGATCAACCAGATATTTTTTAACTTGTATCACGAGAGACGAGAATCTTCATTTCACAATCCTTTAGATGACAAGTTCTGCATTAAGAACAATTGTTTATTTTGGTGATCTCCATAATTGCCTTGGCATAAAAAGCTTTTCTTTATTAGCGTACATCTAAGACTTCGTCTATAATAAGAGGGAGAAATAACTATTTTACCTCTCTTCCGCATAGGTCTCATCTTGTCTCAGATAGAGAAAACCCCATCAAATTTCATAGTATACACAGGCAGAATGTCAAGTACTACTTCTCTGCAACAGTTGCCATGATTACTGGGAAGGACATTTACGATGTTCTTGCAGCCATTGTTCCTTTGTATGTTTCAATGATATTAGCGTATGGTTCGGTCCGATGGTGGAAAATATTTACACCCGATCAATGCTCCGGCATCAACAGATTTGTTGCGGTTTTTGCAGTTCCATTGCTGTCCTTTCATTTCATCTCCTCCAACGATCCTTATGCGATGAACTATCGCTTCATTGCTGCTGATTCTCTCCAAAAGGTTGTGATTCTGGGCGCTCTCTTTCTCTGGCAAGTCTTCAGCAAGCGCGGTAACCTCGAGTGGATGATCACTCTCTTCTCCCTTTCTAACCTCCCAAACACTCTCGTTATGGGCATTCCTCTTCTGAAAGCCATGTATGGCGACTTCTCCAGCAGTCTTATGGTCCAGATTGTTGTTCTACAGAGTGTAATTTGGTATACGCTCATGCTATTTATGTTTGAATATAGAGGAGCAAAGCTACTCATATCTGATCAATTCCCGGAGACTGCAGGATCCATTAAGTCCTTCAGGGTTGATTCTGATGTTGTTTCACTCAACGGTAAAGAAACATTGCAGGCTGATGCTGAGATTGGCGATGATGGTAAGCTTCATGTTGTGGTGAGAAGATCTAATACATCTTCCCTAGTGTCCTCATTTAACAAGTCATATGGCCTAAACTCCATCACCTCGATGACACCAAGAGCTTCTAATCTCACCGGCGTCGAAATCTACTCCTTTCAATCTTCTCGGGAACCAACCCCGCGCGCTTCTAGCTTCAACCAGATGGATTTCTACGCCATGTTAGCGAGCAAGTCTCCGAGTCCGAAACACTGTTACACAAATAGCTTCCAGGGGGGGATTGGCGACGTCTACTCCTTGCAGTCTTCGAAAGGAGCTACACCGAGAGCTTCAAACTTCGAAGAGGAGATTTTGAAGATGGTGAAGAAGAGATCAGGGGGAAGAAGTATGAGCGGAGAGTTGTTTAACAATGGCAGTACTGGCGCAGTTGATTCGTCGTAGCAGCCTCCGAATCCGATGTTTTCAGGATCAACAAGTGGTTCTGGAGCACATAAGAAGAAGGAAAGCTGTTCAGGGCCAAACAATAAACAGCGACACATGTTTGTTTGGAGCTCAAGTGCGTCTCCTGTTTCTGAAGGGAATCTTAGACATGTCGTTAATAGAGCTGCCTCTATTGACTCTGGAGCCATTGAGTCTTCAAAATCTGTTCTTCCAAACGAAACTGATGCTTCAAAGGGTGAGCCAATTGTCTTTTTTTTTTTTGTTCTTTAAACTACATGCATGCATTTAATTTAATTCTCACTTCCCACAACATTTGTCTCCTAGTTATCTCATATAGGACAACTTTTACATTTTTTTTGGGAGGTTGCAACTTAGTTCTATATCAAAATATTTACTTGTAGATAGACTACTTTCTTTCTGAATGTTTTATATTTTTATGCAAAATCAAAGGGTTTGATCAAATGATAAAAAAGACTTTTCACTTCATTGCTTTATCAGAATGCATTCCATATATTTAGTTATAACTGCATTCCCTTATACCATTCATTGAATTAAGGCTGAAGTACCGAGAATAATAATGGAAGCGAACAATTCATCATTTTTCTTAGTGATACACAATTTGGTAACATGAGTTAATCCATGTTTTGAATGCAGCAATGGACAAATTAATTGAAAACACGAGTCCGGCTACAAAAATGAATGGAGAAAAAGAGATGAATATGGAAGAAGGAGCAAAGTTCCCTGGAAGTGCGTCTCCCTATAGCAGTTGCCAAAAGAAGATGGGTATGGAAGGAGAAGGCCAAAGGAAATATCAGATGCCGCCTGCAAGTGTGATGACCAGACTCGTACTTATTATGGTGTGGAGAAAACTTATCAGAAACCCTAACACTTATTCCAGGCTTATTGGTGTTGTGTGGTCTCTCATTTCATTCAGGTAAAACTTATCAGAAACCCTAACACTTTCATAAAAAAAAAAGATTGCAGAAGCTCCTACAATCATTCGGTTGTAAAAAATTACTATCCATGATGAGATATATCATATGATAGATTCATATTAATCTATATATTTTCTTCATTGTTCATTAATTTTTTTAAGTGTAAATGTTATGTTTAGGTGGAATATTCAGATGCCATCCATTGTGAGAGGATCAATATCAATTTTATCTGATGCTGGTCTTGGAATGGCTATGTTAAGCCTCGGTAAGTTTGTTTTTTGTTATCGTTCTGCTAACGGTAACAATTTGTCGTATTCATAACAACAAAAAAAATCACTCAATCTATTACATTTTTGCTACCTATTTATATTTTAGAAATTGTAATATTAATTCAATAAATGTTTTATTACATTAAATTTATGTATTACCCAGTTAAATATTTGTTAAAAAACCTTTCATGTTTGGGACAGTGGTTTTTCCAATATGTAAGTAGTATTTAGCTGACTAATACAACATATAACTAAAGGAATGTGGTTAATAACCATATTTTAAATCTTACATATCACCTTATTTTTATTCGAAGTAGTTCTCAACATGTGATCTAAGCAACATATGATCAAACGATTTGAGTTCAAATTCTACCGTACATCACGAGTTATTATTTATTAACAAATTAAATTGAATTAACTAAGTATAAATTCGTGCCAGTTTCAAGCCATTTAACCTTTCAGATGGAAGAATTGCTAACAATACATTACTTGTCGCTTAAATTTGAATTTTAGGTTTATTCATGGCTTTACAACCAAAACTTATAGCATGTGGAAAAACAGTGGCAACGTTTGCAATGGCTGTGAGATTTCTAACAGGTCCAGCAGTGATTGCCGCAACGTCTATTCCCATTGGTCTACACGGTGTTCTTCTGCATGTGGCTATTGTTCAGGTTCACCTTGTTTAATTAATTAATTTCATTAATTATTGTTTGTGTTCTGTTCATTTATTAATTTTATATTAGTCGACCAAGTTAAAATTAATATATATATATTTTTTTTCTTTTGAAGGAAGCATCCCTCATATTAAAAAAAAAAACAACAAAAAACAAAAAGAGAGAACCTTACTTTTAGGTTTAACAAACCGTGTTTACACTGATATGCATCTTTTAGAACAAAATAATAGTAAATATAAATTACTCTACTTTTGAGCTTTAAGTCATTTATATCAAATGCTAACTTATCTCTTAAAAATTCCACTAAATGCTTACATTTTACTAACATTATTTACACGTGCCAACTATTTGATAACATGGCATAATGTTTTTAAATAGAAATTAAAAACTTATAAAATCTCAAATTTTCACATTTCCATCAATTTTTTTATCCAACTTTAATTCTTAAAATATAATAATGTCAAATTTCGGCATCATTTTTTTTTTCATTATAAACTTTCGAGTTTTCAATTAAAGTTGGAAATTTTAGAATTTTTTTATATAAATTAAAGGTACTAAAACATATTTTATCTCATAAATATGAAATTTTAACTTTCTCACTCTTTAAAACTAATTACTATAATGGAATTGAAAAAAAAAAAGGCTTACCAATCTTGTGAACATTAGGTCCCGACTAAGTTTTTTTAGCAAGACTGGGGAAAAGGATGTTATTGAGGTTTTGGAACTCAATAACATGTGAGATTTAGCGAAAACTCTGGGAGCAAACATATAGCCTTTCTAGGGGTCAATTTTTCTAGATGTATTATGATAGGATTATATTTAATCATGGATTTTTTTATTATTATGGTATAGAATTTACATTATTTGTAATCTCACACTATCCTCTAGACCTATTTTTGTGATTTAAATGAATAAAATTTCAAAAATTTATTAAAAAACAAATTAATATATGTATTCCTTTTAAAATTTATACTAGTATATATAATTTTCAGTCTTAAACATATTAAACTGGAACAGCTCTTTGGGATTGTTCAGTCTTAAATTTATACAAATTGATGTGATTAACTTCGAAGGAATATTGACAACATGTTGATTTCCAGGCAGCTCTACCTCAAGGAATTGTTCCATTTGTATTTGCTAAGGAATATAGTGTCCATCCAGACATACTTAGCACAGCGTAAGTACATGCATATATTTATTCAAATGCTAATAAAATCATTATCTAATATACATTAATATCACTTTGTTATTTTAACTATTATCTTTATATTTTGAAATTATTGGAATCTTAAATGTCAAAAATACAATTACAATAATTAAAATTACAAAACTATATTGTTAGTACTGATATTATTTGCTTGACTGCTTTATATGAATTGATTACTATATAAATAACATGTAAATGCATAACTATTTATACAATCGAACTTTAATTTGCAGGGTTATTTTTGGAATGCTGATTGCATTACCAATTACAATACTATATTACGTACTTCTTGGGGTTTGACTCGAAGGAAGAAAAGAAAGGAAAAAAGAAAAAGGAAAGAGGATATAGCAATGTAAGTCCAAGTAGACGTAGGTGGATTGGTGAAAAACAAAGGGAAAATTTTTTCCGTTAAATTGGTGCAATACACAGATGGCATTGAAAGACCAACTGCGTGTGACCAGTAGCTTAACATAATATATATCGTTTCTTGCAATTGTATTGTGTTTTTGCGGCAATATGATCAGTTCATTCATTGCAAATGTTGGCATACAAAGAGGATGCTTAATATGCATCTACTTGCAATGCCAGGCTGTTTACTACACTGACATCGATGTAGCTCTTCTTAGCCACTCGCGTTGCTTTATTCTTAAATTTTGCGTTTTTCGATCTCATCAAAGGAAGAAAAAATAAACTAATTGGAAGTTTTAATTTTTCCATGCCGTTGACCCACTATTTTGATGCATTTCACATTGATGACTTGTCTTATTGTATTCATATGTGACGTCCTTGTCTAAAGCTATCCGTTTTGCATGCCTAATTGTAGAAATATTATGGCTTATGACACCTATGCTACAACGACAAATGTATTCTTTGGTATACTATTGTGAAGGCCCATACATCAGAGTTGGCGGTGACCATGTGTTTAGCTAACACACACGAGTTATCATCGTGTGGCAAAAGTCTACCTCTGCCTAACAAACAATTTATTTGCATCTAGTCCCATAGTCTATATTTGATATATATATATATAGCCTGACTGTGTGCTATTTATCTTAGATGTGAATGTTTTGGTAAATAGATTTTAAAAATTATTATATATTTGAATTTCTATTTATTTGACTCCTTTCGTTTGATTCTATGTTTTTTAAGTTTTTAAATGTTTTATGTTTAGTAAATATTTTGGAAATAAAATATTTTATCTGATTTATTTATTCAATCTGTGTGATTGTCTGTTGTCTGTTTTGTTCGATTATGGTGATTTTCATTCTGTGGTGCATCACATTTTGTTGGGCTGGGGCATATCACTAACATATGCTCCTTATTCGAAGAAGTTTGATGCTTTACTTGAGGAGCACAATGGCTTATTGAGAGTGGGAACCAAGAGTTTAAGATCATGAAGAAAGATCATGAGGCTGAGATGAAGTCCTTAAGGGATGCCCATGAATTGGGCAAGAGCTCTTTGGTTAAGAAGGATGTGTGCGATTATCATCAATCTGAGGAGTGTTATGACCTCAAGGCGAGGTATGGGGTGGGATTTATTATGATTGCCTTTATACAACTAGCCACTTGCTAGAGAGTCTTAAGGCGGAGTTGTTCCCAGAGCTCTTCTATACATGGTTTAGATGAAGAGATCGTTCAAGACTTTCCAGATGATGATGCCACTCCACTAGATGTTTAATGATATTTGTCCACTTGACTTAGTTATTAGACATTTTGCTTTAATGTTTTTATGTTATATGTGCTTTTTTTTAATCTTTTGGCAGCATTGTATTAATCGCTCCCCAATCACTTAATTGAGTATTTCCTCAAGCTAAGGGATTCCTTTGAGATTTCATTAATAATACCATCATTGATGATTGTTCTTTTTCTTATGGCTTGATCAATAACACATTTTTCTTGGGACACTTACCATGTGCAAAGTCTCTGCTTAGTAGAAGGATTTCTACTTGCTGTATATTTCAATTACGCCGCGACAAGTCCTTGTTAGGCCAGATTTCTGTTGAGAGACAACTAGCAGTGCCAGAGTGGCAGAGGTTTGTGGAAGATGGAGTTAAGTTACATTTTGATGATTTAGGAGTGTTGTTTGGCTGTATCGAGGTAAGACCCGTGTTGTTAGATCGAATTCGAGATGCTCAGAACAAAGATATCGAGATTCAGGGTTTGATTGAAAATGTTAAGTCATATGATCTACCTGGGTTTAGTGTTGATGATTCTGGAGTTCTCTGGTTTGGTTTGAGGTTGTGCGTACCATCTTTGGGTGATTTACGTAGGTAGAGGCCTCTTCCACATATTATTTACACCCGAAATATGTTAAGATGTATCGGGATCTTTGAGAATCCTATTGGTGCCCAGGGGATAGAAGAGGTTATAGTTCTTTTTCAAGTGATGATGATGATCCATCGGCCAATGAATGCCTTTCGGTCTATTAGGGACTCCTACAAACT
Source organism: Flueggea neowawraea (assembly GCA_948243855.1). Taxonomy (NCBI): domain Eukaryota; kingdom Viridiplantae; phylum Streptophyta; class Magnoliopsida; order Malpighiales; family Phyllanthaceae; genus Flueggea; species Flueggea neowawraea. The sequence continues at coordinate 17,778 of CAODLS010409300.1, forward strand.
CTTTTTTTAAAAATTTTCATACATTTTACTTGTTGTTTGATTGTTTATATTTGCATGATATTTTGAATATGTTGATTTATTTTTGTGCATCGGTTTGATACAAATAGGGGGAGAGATTATTTTTCTAAGTATGCACAAATTGTATTTAAAAGGGCGAATGCAATCATTTATTGTTGCTTAATCTTTTTGATGATTGCAAAAAGGGGGATAATTTTGAATATGTTTATTTGAAAGGGGTATAAATTTTTTTTTGTTCCTTCCACTCTTTCATAATACTAACCAAATGACAAGGATGAAATCCTTGATCAAGTTACTGCCTTTAATGTAGAGCTTTAATTCTTCAAAGTTTTGTGATTATCAAAAAGGGGGAGATTGTTGGGTCAATGGTGATCAATATTAAGTTCCTTTCATGTTTTGTTGATGAACAAAAGATTTTAATAATAAGCAAAATGTTTGAATTGAAGAAACTACGTTGGAAAGGGAAAAATTGCAAAACAAAATCTTAGAGGCAAATAACATATGTCATATGCAATCCAATGTACGTGAATATAAGCAAACGTACATGAAAGATGGTCTAATGATGAACAAGCCACTGGAAAGCTGAAAGAGACACTTAAAGTACGTAAGAGTTATATTACGTGCATAAGATATCAATAACTTACATAGTGTATATACAACGTACGTAAGGAAGGATGAACAACATGATCAACGTACGTAACAAAGAAGACAACGTACGCGATCTTGGGAAAAATGCAGATAATGTATGTGACCTTGGTGTAACGAATGTTAGACATAGTACAGAAAGTTGTAGCTGCATTAAATGAGCTCCAACGACTATATTCTTCAAAGCATTGGTCATATGGCTTGTAATAGCTATAAATAAATCAAAATAAGGAAAAAAAACGTGTGGAACAACATCATAATTCATTGTGCCAAAACTCTTATCAATTCCAACGTAGAAAACACAAAATCAAACTAGAGATCAAAGTTCAAGTATCAATTACATACATTCAACTCTAGCATAGAGATTCATTGTTTGTAAACACTTTGTATATACTTTGAGACTGTGAGAAAGGTTTGTTGTAAGCCTATAGAAAACAACATTGTAAAGGTTTGTTTTGAACCTAAGAAAAACAACATTGTGAGGGCATAAGAGGTGTTAAGCCGGGAATCAACCTCGTTGTATTGGCTGGATTGAGCCAAAATGAATCGTCGTTATAGTGAAAATCCTAAGTGGTGAAACTTAGGTAGTGGACGTAGGCATCGAGTTGGCCGAACCACTATAAATTCTTGGTGTTGATTTCTCTAATTTATTTCAAGTCGATTTCTCTAACCAAAGCGTAGACCAAAATTCTCCAACAATCTTGATGTCCCCTTGGTCTACTGAAGTGAACATGATTGGGGTCTCATCCTTGTCCTCTTTCATCACCGATTTTACTTGGTAGGCTTCCTTAGCATAAACCTTCCTAGATGATGATGTGTTTCCTGCCATTGTTTCTCCTTTAGAGATAGAGTCGTTGGCCGAGTGAGCTGGTTCATTATCCATGAGGGGAGTCTTGCTCTCATTTCTTTTCCATGAACTTTTATCTTTCCATCACGCCCATCGTCTCTACATTTGTCATCATACCTTCGCTCACTACGACGATCGTCATACCTTCAATCATTGTACCCTCTTCCATTTTGAGAGTAGTTGCTTTTATTGTCCTTCAAGGCTTCAAACTTTTCAAGCTTCCCTTCTTTGATCAAGGCTTCTATCTGATTCAAAACATCATGACCCTTATCCATGGAGTGACTGCAGGTATCATGTAGTTTGCATATGCATATACATCAATTGACAAGGTTTAATCTTTCCCTTTATTGGTCTCGTTCAACGACATCACACAACATGGTCGTGCTTTCCTCTGATTACCATGAACCTATCCTAACATGTAAGATGAACACACCATTGCCTATATAACATTTAATAAAGGTCTTCCCAGGATTATGTTGTAAGCCGAAGAGGTTGATTGTACAATCATGTACGTTTCCATTTTGGTAGCCATATATGGATCACTTTCCAACGTCATTGCAAGTTGAATTGAGCCTAACACAGGTATTGTTACTCCTATGAAGCTATAAAGAGGCATGGTTACTACCTTCAACCTATTGGGGACGAGGTTAAATTTTTGGAAGCAATTCAAGTAATTCAAGTTTACTGAACTTCCACTATCCACAAAATCCTTTCCACTGTATATTTTCTACAGCAGCCGAAATTACCATAAGGTAATCATAGGGTGTCTTAATGCCCTCTTGACCTGATGAATTGAATGTTATTGAGGTATCATCTTTGTCCTAACCGAGTTTAATTGGTAGGCTTCCCTCGCATAAGCTTTCCTTGATGATAAAATGCTTCCTGCCATCATTTGTCCTCTAGAGATAGAGTTGATGGTTGGGTAAGCAGGTTCATTATCCACTAGAAGAGTCTATGCTCATTCCTTCTTCCTTGAATTTGGGGCCTTCCATCACACACCTCTTCTCTACGTCTATCATACCTTCGCTCACTACGATGATCGTCATACATTCAAACATCGTACCCTCTTCATTTTTGAAAGTAGTTACTTTTATCATCCTTCCATGCTTCAAACTTTTCAAGCTTTCCTTCTTTGGTCAAGGCTTCTATTTGATTCGTAAGATCAAGACAGTTCTTTGTGGAGTGACTGTAGGTATCATGTAGTTTGCAGTATGCATCTACATCTCTCCCTATCGTTTCATCAATTTTTTAGGGCAAACGTATGAGGCTAAAGCCTTGAATGGCTGCTAAGATGGATGTTCTTGACTCATTGAGAAGTTGTCCTTCTTCCTAATGGGCTATTCCTAAGCCTCTCTTTCCTTTCTTTTGTGTTCCTTCTAATATCTAGATCACACTATTTTTATCATCTCCGCCTGAAAGACACACTTGTTTGCCATAACAAACAGTTCAACCAAAGTCTTTGGTTGATCGAGTCATAGCAACTCTTGTAACAAAATTGATCAAACACCCTGCAACATGGCTTCCACGACTACTCCGGGTTACAGTTTACGGATCTCCAAAGTTGCATTCCTAAAATTTGCCACATATTGACGGAGGGTCTCCTTTTCCCTTTATTTCACACTGCACATATGTTACATCCTTTTTCCTTTTACTGTTGATTATGAAGGTATTTATAAACTCTTTCTTTAGTTAAGAAAATCACGAGACAGAAGCTTCCCTAAGCCCGTTGAACCAATCCCAAACCATATCCTTCAATGTAATTGGAGCGCCCGACACATGATTGCGACCTCTCATCCATACAAGAGCATGATAGCCTCATAATTCTGAATGTTCTTAGAAGGGTCTTCCTTCCCTCTAAAATAAGAGAGTTGAGGCCTCTTAAAATTTGATGGGAATGGCTTCCTCATAACCTCTTTTGTAAAAAGGAGTTTTACATCTAGTTTCTCTTCTACGTTTGCTACGAACTTCTTATATGGCAAGATATTTTCCATGTCAACGAGTAATGAATACTGAGTAACCATCTTGTTCTACTCTCTTCATTGGGCTTCTTTGTATGTGCTTTTCACCACTTTATGGTATCATTTCCTTTACCTTTTAAGATGAGTCCTTCATTCATCCGTTGGCAGAGTTTCAATTTGTTCATTTAGGAATTGAAAACTGCTAATCTTCCATGAGACAAGGAAGGGGTTTTCTATGGTGATCCTCTTCATTGGGGCCTCTTTGCGCGGGATCTTGACCACTTCATGGTATCATTTCCTCTACCTTTTAAGATGAGTCCTTCCTTCATCCCTTGGGAGAGTTTCTATTTGTTCATTTAGGAATTGAAAACTCCTCGTCTTCCATGAGATGAGAAAGGGGTTTGCTATGTTTGATGTATGCTAAATTTACACATTAATTCAAGCAAGAACATATCTATTTTCATATTTTAAATCATTCTTTTGTGATCAAATTCTTATAAAAATTGAAAATTTTCTAGGATGATTTAAAGTGGAGAAAATCAAGTGAAAAAAGGGGTAAAAGAGATGAATAATATAAAGGTTCAAGCAAACCCAAGAGGAGATGAAGAAAAGAGAAGAAAAGAGGCATGAAAGAGTGACACGGCCGTGGTATATGAGGAAAAAGGGATTGGGCGTCGCCGAAGACTACCGCGGCCATGGTGGCCAAAGTGCCATGGCCGTGGTCAATTGAGGAATTTTTCATGTCATCTGCCGAAAATTGCCTCAGCCGTGATGGCCAAAGTGCCACTGTGTGGCAAAGGAAGAAAGTGACCATCTGATGCCAAAAATTTCCACAGTCGTTGTGGCCAAAGTACCACGGTCATGGCATGCTGACACTGGAAAGAGAGAGGCTGCGAGAAAAGGCAAACAAGTGGGGACCAAAGGCACATTCTAGGAGTATTTTTTAGAGAAGTTTTGTAGGGTTATTAGGTCATGTGAGGGGGTATAAATACTCCTAAAACTTGCTCTTTTGGGTATTCTTAGACTCTTAAGAATCAATCTCTTTGCATCTTCAATTTTTAGATAGAATATTCTAAGGTTTGAAAAAGGAGGGGAAGGCTTGAAGATCTTGGATTTCTCTTCAAAGTGACATTGGAGAGGGGTTCTTGGCTTCCATGTTTTCACTTTTCCTTTATCTATTTAGCTTAATTTCCATGTTTTGCTTTTATTTCTATTTTTGTTTTATGTTAATTATGGTAGCTTAAATGTCTTGTTAGGACTTAGAGATGTAAGCTATTGATGAATATTTGCTTATTAATGAATGGGTATTATGTTTTATGTTCAATATTTGAAGATTGATTAATGGGTCTTGTGATTTAGGTTCTTAATTTGATGTTTGCCCATTGGAATTGATTTAATGATTTGTTTTAATTGACTACTATTGAGATTGATCACCTTGATGGTATTTTAGATAATCCTAGTTGATGGATCAAGAGATGAAGGCTAGGAGAGGTCGAATTGCATTAAACTTGTGTGGTTTAGGATAGAGATGTATCTATGCCTACAAGGTGTTCGATGAAATTCCCCAATGGCTTAATGAACCTAGTTTAGCTAATTGAGGCCGAGAGGACCCTTTTTCTAAATGTAGGTATGGCTTAAATGACCTTGAGAGATGCTTTTGGCTAGCTTGGTGGAGAAAACACTCATTCGCAAAACCCCATTCATTAATAGCAAATAGGAATCTTTAGTTGAATTCTCGAAAGTCCAAACGCTTTAGTCATTAATTGTTAATCATCTTTTGTCAACTGCTTGCTTTATTAATCTTTTCTTTTAATCCAAAAAAAAAAACAAAAATCAAATCATGTTATTTATTGGTTTGATTTTAAGAATTGATCACATTTAGTATTCGTTCCCTTCGATATCCTTTGGAATACTCCTTCGTAAAACTACATCGATTCTAGTACGCTTACTAGAGCTCGGTCAATATCACTCTTCATAAGAGGAACAAATCCATCACTCCTTTACAAGATTCATGACATATTCAATCATAGCCTTTATTTTTACCCTATTACGGATAACATTTAACAAGTGAAAACATGTGATTCCTCATGTAGGAGTAGATGACGAGTTTCAATCAGATGACTCAAGCATCACCACTGTATGAAAGCTACTTGTGACATTGATCCATGAAGTGCTTTCATATCGGGATAGTCCAATACATGTTTCCTAACATGTATCTATGATCTAAGTGATATCTCATATCCATAATCAGTAAAACATGATTATCCTCTTAGCAACATACTAACCTTGGCTTGTCATCATTTCCATGATAACAATCGATTAGTGACCTTTAGAATAATATTCCTTTCTACCTTATAGTTTTACTATCATGTCACACTTGATGACATAAGAAAGAATAATCTATTCATGAAAGTTTTATTGTTATAAATAATATAATATTTCATAGATATGAAATAAAAATGCCTCTTTATTAAACAATAAATGTAATGACAATGTATATCAATGATTGGACTAGGACACAAAACTAACACACTGAGTCTTACTCGAGTAACACATAGTCTTAATCAATTTAGATTTACCCAGTTCAGCCCCTGAAAACACGGCTCACTCGAGTAATCGAAATTGTTACTCGAGTGGTCCAACCATTGTCTTACTCGAGTAACCCAGAAATGCTTACTCGAGTAATCAATGGTCAATTTGACTCGAGTTATACCTCTTTCTTACTCGAGTAACTCCTCTTAAAACCATTAATCACCCACTCAACTCTCCAAACGTTCTGGATCAAAACGGAACAGAACAAAGGACTACAGAAAACCAATTGGAACAGACGGAACATTTCATACTTATCAAATTATCATCTTAAATATCTTCACATACTTAATCATATCTCAAACGCGTAAATTCAAATTAGATTTGAACGAAGTTCAAAAGAAATCAGACATGATTCTACCGAAGATCGTATCAGAATTAAACAGAGTGTTACAAAAAACTAGTCGGAATGAGCGGGATTTTATATTATCTCTCTTGAGAAAAAATGACATAATTATGAAGAAAATTAGCTAAAAAAAATACAACGTACTTAGAGTACTTACTAATCAAAAAACAAAAAATAGATTACTTACATAAACATGCTTCAATACAACATACTTAGAGTACTTACTTATAAAATAAAATTAGAATACTTACATAAACCTGCTTCAATCACTTGTCGACAAACTTATAACCATCCTTTTTTTAATGTGAACTTCAAGGAAAGCTTTCATTATGGTTGGAGTTCACTGAAACCTTCTCTTCCACACACAAAACAAAATTAAAACAGATTAAAAAAAGCAAGCATATTTCAATTAGTCACCTAAAGGTATTATAAAATTGCTCTTAATGCAATTGTATAAAATGGCAAGCCTATCAAAGCATATAATGGCAGCTCAACACTACAATGCTTGTTCCCTTTCATTTATCATAAATATCATGTTCATTTGCGTTGCTTTTGAAGGTGTAAATATCATGTTCTGCTATGTTTTGTGTTAAAAGTGCTAAGATATGTTATATGTGTTGGTATTGTCTAATTAAGTGATAAGTGTTAGTGGAAAGTGTTTGAATAAGTGTAAATGAACATAGACAAATAAGAAGGGCAAAAATATGAGCAATTGATGATATAGGTGTGATTTTGAATACCTTAGGAAGATTTGAGGATGAATACTAATAATGGGGGATAGTATCGAGACCTTTGGATAGAGTTTGAGAGATTGAAATTTGGGTTAATGATGATTTATGAGGTCTCTTTTGAGCTTGGAGCATAGACGTAGTAGGGAATGATTTCATTGAAATTAGGGGCCTATTTGAGGAAAGTTGAAAGCGATTTCTGCACTTGTATAGATGTGGATGTGCATCGGAAAGAGAGAGATGCATGTCCTTTCTTGAGAGGGGTGAGTAACATGACAACGTCTGACATGTCATCCAAACAACCCCGCCTCTGATGATGGACGCCATTCATCTCTCCTAAGATTTGCATCGCCTCACACAGAATGCCACATCATTCTTCATTTAACCCTAAACGTACCTTTACTCTCCTAAAACTCTTCTCCTCTTTTCACACACCTTAAGAATATCCTTTTGGCACCAGAAACCACTTTCGTGCACCTTTCCATGACTCCACAACACATTCATTCCGGAAGAAGGAAACTTCTTCTGATGCGAACCCCATAGACAGTAACCTTGAAACCCAACACAATATACAAATTCATTCCCAAGAACACCAAAATCATATTTGTTGATAAAAAAACCCTTACCCAACGACTGTTTGGAGTCGTAAACCAAAGGTATAAAACCTCAACCAAAAGATTATAAAGGAATCGTGAACCAAAGGTATACATAATTCTTGACCCTTCGTTATAGGAACTAAAACCAAGGATATAGACAAAGAATTTCATGGGAGGAACTCACCAATGGCATTCCAAACCATTCGACTCAATAAACTTTGTTATTTCATCAGACGTCGTCCAAATTCATGACAAAGACAAAATAAAGTTCATATAAGTTTTAAAACAAAAGCAAACCCTAAACAAATAAGGAAAACCTAAAATAAGTATAAAATTTGACTAAAACATGTCAAATAATAAGACATGGTCACACTTTATTAAACATGTTTGCACACATGGCTTAATTGATGAACCAGTGTAAAAATATTGCAAATATTGGGTACACACGGCCTGAGACACAATTATGTCCTTGGATATATAATATTACACAGCCTCGGACGTGGGTATGTCATAGGGTGTGTAATTGACTGCTTGACCAAATTGGCTTGAATCGCTCCCAAAACTCTTCCAACTCGAACGCAGACCAAATTATCATCTCAAAAATGATTTCCAACAAAAAATCTTTATGGGAACTCTATTAAGTTGCACCTATATGTCCAAGATCACATCACCTTCATTCCCTTGTTTTCCTTTCATTGGAATCATCAAAAGTTTCCACTCAGTTATTGAAAACACATTTAATAAATCACATTTGAATTGAGGGAAAAAAAAAAAAAGATTAAAACTCACGCTCTAAACTTTTTTCCCCCTTTTGTGAAAAGTGAAAACTTTGAGGTGGAAGTCAAAAGTAGGGCGTGGAAATAAGTCAAAGAATTAATAGATGTACAATATTCTACACTATTTTATGATTATTTGTCATCTATCATGATGAAATTGATGGATTTTAGGACGAATTTAGGTGTAGACTTGAAAAGGGTTTAGGGCCGCACAAAAAGGTTAACTTCAATGTAATAATGTTGAAAACCATGATTTAATTGTCCATTTGAAGACATTATACAATGTTCTAGTGAAGCAAGTGATTGATGTTTTAATGGGTTAAATGTAAGTGAGAAATAAGTGGGAGACATCATAAAATGGATGCATGTTACATCTAATAGTATGCACATCACCCGATTAAGGTCACACATCCCGTTTGCTTGATAAATGGGACACACTTACGTAGATTGATCTGAAAATTGTTTATATGACTTGTATAAGTGTCTAATATCATACCATAGTCTCTATAGAGTCCTAATATGACCGAAATGTGAATGTGTAACAAACAATCTTGATCCATCCGCAAGTGCATGCGAGATATTGAGTCCAGGTGAGTGATTTAGTCTTTTCTTCTTATATAATATACATAGTATATTCAAATGTTTTGAAAGAGGAAGAGTTTTTAGTAAGTGTTCAGTAAGATTATGTTAGCGACCTTTTGTCGCCTTTATATGTAATGAACCCAAAATGAAAAACGTGGCTTATAAGTGGAAACAAGTTGGAAAGGAAAACATGCCTGCATAATAGTGAATAAATTGCACTATTATTACAAACTGATATATGGGTTTGGGAACCTAATTATTAGGGTGATGAGATGGCCACTACGGTTTTCAGAGTGAATGCCTCAGCTGTCAGAATAGGTGATAAGAAGTAACGATTGTGCACTTATAGTGCAGTCAGTAGCTTTAGCTACATCCAGCTATCCGAGGGATTGCCCAACTAGTCTCCTGATTTTGAGAAGTGGAGTGAAAAGCCAAGCCATTGAATATAGTGAAATCAAATGTAGTTTTGATCAGTGTATATAAATACTAGTATATCTATTTCAAACCTATATAAAATTGGTTGGCGTACGAGATGTTCGTCAAGCCCTCCTATATAAATTGAGTTTTACTCACTCATATTTTTCGATTTCCCTTTGTGCTGAGGAGCTGCTTGACTGTTATTGTTGTTCTTCATTTTCGAGCATCGTATCCCCTTCCACATATGTGAGTATCACTTGTTTACGTCACTAATTTTCTTATTTTGTATGTGTATTGATTGTAAGTACTCCATGACTAGAAAACTATAAGGGTTTTTTTTTTGTTTAAATTTGATAGTTTTTTATTAACGTAACTAGTATACTTTATGATGCTATTTGAATATTGGTTGTTTCCTTAATTCATACACTAAATGATGTTTTAATTCTATAACTAAAAGTTATTAATATATGGAATAGGAATAAGATCTGCATCTTTTCGTGAGGGTTAAGCTGCGCTTTTCAGTAGCTTAGCTTTCATGCTGGTCATAGTTCAGGTGGGTCATGATTTTTAGTAGCTGAAGAGTTAGGAAGCTGAGATTTCAGACTTTGGATCCTAGACTTAGTGACTGTGAGCTTAAAAGTTAAATTCCCTTTAGGCCCGTTTGGTTGGCATGGAATTAGGACTGAAATTAAAGAATTGAGATGGTCTAACCAATTCTAATTCTTCAGTTTAGACAAGATAAAAAAATTGTAATTAAAATTAGGGTAAAATTCATGGCGGTCTCTGAGGTTTAGCTATATCTCTCAGCCGGTCCCTACACTTTGAAAATTAACCACTACGGTCCATGGTCTTTAGCTCCGTTTGTTTTTAAATAGAAAAAAGGAAATGTCTAAATTGCCCTTACCAAATCATCAGGTAATAGTCAAAAGTCTTTCCCTCTCTCTTCACTTGACCTTTCTCGTTCTTCTCTCTCTCTCTCTCTCTCTCTTCTTCTTCTTCATTACCTCCATCTACCACATCTGTCTCCTTCGTCGGCCACCTCAAACCTCTCTCCTCTTCTCTCCTCTGTTGACGACTTGTCGCCGCTAATTTCACCTCAACAAAGCTTCCTCGTTGCCTCCCTTCTCTCTCTGCCACCATCTTCCTTGATGGGTGTTTCTTGAGATATGACACTTATAGGTTCTTTGAAGAACCAATGGAGGGTATGAGAGATTGAAGCTTGTGAGGAATGTGGGGTATGCAGTTGGGAATGTGAGTGAGGTGGTAGTGGAGAATGATGGGTTTTGGGCGGAATTGAGGATTTGCAATTTGGAAATTGGGGTTTCAATTGTAGTTAGCATAATTTGTGGTGGGTTCAATTGATGCATCAAAGATTGATTTTGATTGAGAAAAATTTGTGGGTTTGATTTGTAAATTTGTGGGTTGAAAAGGAATTGGCTAATAATTTTTGTTGTTGGTGGAATGGGCGTGTTTATTGATTAAAATGATCATTACAACAAATTTTCCAACAG
>CAODLS010409363.1:0-22231 GCA_948243855.1 Flueggea neowawraea
TACCTAAAAGGCTAAAACAAATTATTTTCTATTTTTGATGCTTTTAACAGGATTATTTGTATACTAATACTACTAAATAACAGATAAATGTATCAATCTTTTTATTTTTTACTATAATTTATAATCTATATTTAATATTTACCATTTAATCTATTTAAAACTTGTTTGAAAAGACTAATATTTAGCATTTTGTTTATTTAGTATTTTATTAAAGAGATAATTATTTCATGTGTTAGTATAAATATTTTGATTTTAATAAATAAAAATACTAATTTTTTAATTGTTAAAATGTTAATATTTTTAATGTTCAATTATCTAAATGACTACTTTTAATCTTTAATTAAAAAATACTATATTTGATTAAATAAAAATCAGTTTTTTTCTTATTTAGTCATTTTTTTCTCTTTCCCCTTCCCTCACACTCTTTTTCTTTCTTATCCTCCCCTCTCTCAATCTTTTCCGTAAAACCCTAACAACCTCAAACCCTTTGTCGTCACCGTCACTACCACCACCTATTTTGTTTCTCTCTCTCTCCTCTATCAATTATCTCTCCTCTCTCATCCTCATTTTCTCTCTCTTGGCTTTGTGTCTCTCCCCTTTACCTCTTATCTCATCATCGTCGCTCGATCTCTTCAACGCTCTGTTCATTATTTCACGGGCGGTGGTGCAATGCGATGTGACAGCGGTGGTGGAGTGCGCATTGGTTTGAGCGCAGCTAGGCTAAAAAAAAGTCTAGCTGCTCTTTTTTCTATTTTTAAAATTATGTAAATGCTCTTGGTTTTAAAAAATCAAAAAAAATGTTTTTTATTTATAATTTAATGTGAAAAAATACTTTAAAATTTGTGTTTGTTCACCTTATTTTATTGATTTTAATTGATTGTTATTGAAATTAATTTTCTATACGGGTGAATTTTTTGAATTATTTTGATTTTCTATAGGGACAGATTCATTTGGATACTCGTAAATATATTCGGAGACTAAATAATTATAGAAAAATTAAATTTTGGATACATTTGAGTACTATAAAAAATTGAGATTTGGATACATTTTGGAGGCTATCAAACAATTTTAAAATTTATATTAAAAATTGTAATTTTATGGCATTTAATTTAAAAAAATATATCAAAAAATTATTAAATCAAATTTTTTATAAAAAAAATGTGATTTGGAGACATTTGGATACACTTGAGTACATTTGAAGATCATCGAATACGTTCTAAAAGATCAAATTTTTTTCTCCCTTGAAATTTATTTTTTTTGCAAAACTATTGCATTTTTTTATGTTTGAAAACTTGTATGGCATTTATCAAAATCTAAATTTTAATTTAGTATAAATTTAAAATTTTTTCTTTGTTAAAAGACGTGTTTTTTTCTACTAATTCACTATGCAATCATTATCAATTATTACAAAAACTACACAAAATACAAAACATGTTATTCCTTGCAAATAAGCCTGTGATTTGTCAAATAGATACAACATACACCATATTTTTTCCAGTAATGCCATATATTTCTACTTTTTAGCTACATTGTATTTTGATAAATACGGAAATGTTTATTTGAGGTAATTTTTTAATTTTTTCAAATTTATTTCAAAAAAAAATATTTTTTTACTGTTTGATTATACAATCTAACAAACATTCTTAAAATTTAGTTAGTGTTTACATTCTTGATAAGCTCTTACTAAAGCTTATTGAAGAATAAGCAGTTTGTTGGTTAGATTTTTTTATGTCATTCTATTCTATTACTTGTTTTTATCAAGAATCGAACTCTCACCTCTTTAGTATTAATAGGACTCCAATGTCAATGATTTACAAGTCCATTGATTTAATTTGTTTGATTTTTAAATTGATTTTTTAATAAATGGCAAAAGAAAGATTATGGCCAACATTCTTAGCGTTGGAGTAATTGTCTGTCAATTAGATTTGATTTGACTTTTGATAAATAATAAAAGAAAAAATTTGAGTTTCAAGTTTAAGATTTGAAAATCTTGGATTAGTTGATGATTTGATAAAAATTTAAACATGAATCTTGGTTCTTTGACTCTTCTTGCTTGTCTAGATGGTCTATACAACTAAAATATATGTTTAAGAAATATTTTCAAGACGATTATGAACATATATGTGACTTGTAAGAACGACCTATATGCTTAAAAAGAATTTGAATGATTATATATAACACTAAAATATTTAAGATATTTTTATTCACTAAGTGGGTGTTAATTTTCTTTTTAATACGTCATCTTATTTGTTCCACCAAAAATTAAATTCTTAACCTCTTAATATTAGTACTGACTTCATAATCAATGAACTTCTGATATTTATTGGCAGCAAGTTCCAATTTTCACTTAAAAAATTGTAAGATAATTACAAGGGCTATAATGAGATGGTATGGTTTTTTTCTTTAAGAGTTATATTCGAGTTCAAGGTATAATTTTAAAATTCGATAAGAAAAATTTTGACGAGTGTCTACCCTTCCACAATCAACTCTTCATTAATTTGTTTGAAAACAACATGGCGAATATAGTTTTGTATCTATTCAAATTGGACTAGGACCTCAAGTAGTATTCAAGTTTTCAACTTTAGATTATTCGAAGTTGGCAAACCTTTCCACATCAAAATGCCGGCAATTGTCAAAACCATGATGAAGCAAATGAACAAGAAATCAGAACTTGACTTTCCACACCCACCTACTACTCATTCCTTTACATATATATGAAACTACTTTTCTAGTAAAATAAACCTTTTTTGATACATTTAAACAAGTAAACGTTGTCGAGTCCTAGACTTGATATTCAAAAAACACATTAAAGCTTCACAAATATTTGATAGTGTAAGTGGCAAAAAAATATTTGATAATGTATGCTTTGGGCGTGTTTATATTAAGTAGATGTTGATGATGTATGTTGGTAAATTCATTTTGCTTCAAATTTACTATTATTGTAGTTTTACGTTTCCATATCGTCTAAGAGTTGAGGTCAATAGTCACTTATTAACACTTTCATTTTTTAAACTACTGGAGTAACTTTTCAAAAATAAAACCGTGAGTATCCATGAACTCATAGCAGATAATACCAGGAACATGGTATACAATAGTTTTGTCATGTAGATTGTTAAGTTATCGCGAATGAAATAGGTCCATTTTTGTGTCTGCATAAATTAAATATTCTCTCCAAATACTAGTGTCATCAATTTTCTTTTAAAAAAGTAATTTTACAATTTACCGATTTACAATTAACTCCTATAATCTACGAAGTTTTTATCTATGTAAAAGAAACACTTCAAAGTGTACACCTTAACTACGTCCTTGGGAGATCGATTATAGTATATTAGTTTACATTAATGCAACTCTTAACAACGTCCATAAAGGGATTATTATAGTCTTGTATTAGTTAGAGTTGATCTTTTCCACCGTGAACCAGATGAGAATAATACACTGAATAAAAACTTATGAGGGTATAATATTATTAATTCAGCTATTTGTAATAATACGAATATTAATGAATTGGTAATGATAATTTTGAAATTTCATTTTTTGTGAACAAACTGATTATGGCAATATGACCTTGTTGCATACGCAAATATAATTAAACCATTTATAATTGTCATGGTTTTATGATTACATGTTTGGTACAACTATGATGGCATGTCGATATAGTTTCGAGAAATTAATGTTGGAAATAGTCACGAATCAACAAATATTTCAACATAATTGTTCATAATTACATCTTTGAAAGTTGGGTGGTATTTGAAATACAATTATAACCAACTATAATGGTAGTTAAAACATAATGACTCCTTAGCATGTGATTAAGTGAACATGTGGACCAACAAAGGATATTTGAAGATCACATAAAGTGAAATTAATTAAATAATTTTCTTTCATGGTTATTACTAATCGTTTTCCTCATTAATTGAAATAAAAATCAATCCAATGTACGTTTTTTATTAAAGGGGAAAATTAAAAGAAATCAAGGGTTAATACATAGAAGATTTATTTAACTATAAATGTTAAATATTGGTGTTTAATTTTTATAAATTGAGTGGCAGATAATAGATATAAATAATAGATTAAGTAAAGAAATTGACGTGTTTTTTAAATTCACAATACACATATACAAATTCAATATACAAAACCAAAAATCACCGAAGAAAATTAAGTGTAAGCTCCCAAATTAAATATTATTGGTTCTAATTCTCGAATCTTTATCTTTGATTATTTTTTTCTGTCTAAACTAAATATGATTCATTATTAATTTTCGAATGATATTTAATTTAAGAACTTGCAATCAATTTCCTTATACAGATTAAGGATTAACAATGAGTGTCACCACACTAATTCCAAAATATCGGTCAATCATTAGTATAAATAATAGCAGGGTGGAGGACAGTTTTCAAAAGTTGTTAATTTTGGCCAAAATGCTAACTTGGCAGCATTAGAAAAATATTCATGAATTGAATCACGGTTTTGCCGTTTAACCTTACAATCGCCACTCCCTCACTTCCCATTTGGCCTAATACATAACTTATCCCTCAAATTTATACGTATTTTTTTGTCACCTCAAATTTTTTGAGCGTTCAACTTATTTCTAATTTTGTTGTAATTGTGTCAACTTTACACATTTTGCCGTTTCACACCTTTCTAAAAAGACACCAAAATGAAAACTTATGTCCAATTTCGAACTAAACCAATCTTTCGAAGTTCGTAGTCTTACATTGTGGCAATAATAATGAAAAAGGCTTTCAATTTGCCCTCTCCAAACTTGAAAGTGTTCATATTTCATCCCATTTGTTCTACAGGCTTCAAGTTCTGCACCGATTGTGGACCATCTATTTCCTCCAGCAACAAGGATTAGAGTTCAAGTGGGTTTTTCTTCACAAATTTTATCGATTTTATCCATTTTTTAATTTTGTTTGGGTGAATTAAAATTGCAATTGTTGGGAATTTTTGTGTCGAGTCAATGTGGCTTAAGAAATTATTCCATGGTTTGTTGTTGTGATCTTGGCTACATATTTTGTTGAGCGATTAACAAAATTAATTATTTGAAGTCTCAGCAGATGTTGGGGATCATAAGTAGAGTTCTCAGGCCTTCGACAATGAACATTGCACCATTTTATCTCTAAGTTTGTATCCACAGGGTGGTTTGTGGAGAAAATCTTGATCAACTCCATCAACTTAAAGAATTCTTATCCTTTCTTTGCAAGTAAGCAGAGGAGGATGGGTTGTATGAAGGCAAGTAGTCTACCTGGCTTTTAGATAATATAACTTCTCACAGAAAGGACTTTTTTCTAAATATATAATAAAAAGGAAAGATGGAACTTTGGTACTTACAAATGAACTGATTAGTTTTTATAATCGCCACAGGGGCTAATAGTATTGGGTGATTTGTCGAAATAGACTACAAAACAAAAGATAATTGCTCTAATACAATACATATGAAAAACTTACTAAAAATGAAAATATGGAATAAAATATTTCACAAATACAATAGTTTGACTCTATGTTGACCACATGTCAGAACGTTTGTGTCACTTTGACAACACTCTTCAAGCCAGTAAAGCGAGTACAACCAGAGTATAAACAACAAAAATGAAAACAAATAGAGACCAAACACAAAATAAAAAACCGAGTAGTATGGAGTACAACTTGAGTAAAAACTGAGTACAATTGGAGAACAACACAAGGACAAAACCGAGTACAATAATAAAATGAGACCAAATGAATCAAGTTATTTAACACTTATTAGTTAGACCAACAAAATCTCTATAAAAAAGTGAGTACAATAAGAGTACAAATGGAGTACAGAATGAAAAACAAAGAATAAATGAGAGACTAATTCTATAATTGTCAAATATATAGCACATTTAGAGTACAACTACCATTTATTTTAGAGTACATTTAGTTTTTAGATATTATTTTGTAATTTACATATTAGAAGAATTTAAATGTAATTAAATGAGGGATTGATTCTATAATTATCAAGTATTTTAGGGAATTACAAAATTTCAACATAGGTCCCCTTTTCCATAGCTGCAACTAGGGTTTACAAACCCTAGCCGCCACCCTTCCCAAAACGTCCACCACCTCTCTGTCGCTGCTGTCGTCACTCACATTTTCCATTCAGACCTCTCTTTCTCTCTCACACACACACTTCCCAACCGTTGCGTCTCTATCTCTCTCTCCACATAGCAAAACAACGTCTCTAGCTCTCTCTCCCTTTCTATTTCTTCGCCTTGACACACCATTCTCTGTTGTTCTATTCAGTAAAACGGCAGATCTGAAGGAAGAAGCAGTGACGAGGAGGAGAAGAGAGAGGAAGAGAAGTTGAGATGTGAAGGAAAAGAATAAGGGAGGAGAAAAGCAAGAGAGGGAGACAGATGATGAGAGGCAGGTAGAGGAATAAAAGATGGAGGAGAAGAAGAAGGCCGCAACGATGAACAAAAAAGAAGAGAGCGCGAGGCAAGTGGAGAAGGAGAATAGGTGAGGAGAGGAAAAAATTCGTTCGTAGAGAGAGGGGAGAGAAAGAGATGGATGAGTTAGAGAGAGAGAGAGAGAAATGAAAAAATATTAATATTGTTGTATTTAAGAAAGGTATAAAAGAGTGTTGTATTTGAGTATATATATAACCTTATGTTGTATTTGTGAACTTACAATACAAAAAAATAACGTAGTGTGTAATTTCCTCAATAGTATTTATCTTATATATTTCCACTACTCAGTAAAGTAAAATCCGCTCAACTCGCGGACATTCAACTAGTTTTTAGTAACGGGCTCATTTGACAAACACAACATTTAGCATTATATATATTTAGTATTTTGTTAAAAAATATATTTTTTCTATTTTTTTACTATACAATCATTATAAAAACTATACAAAATACTCCCTTTCAAATCAAACCCAATATTTGTTTCATGGAAAACAGGAGACGTCCTAATTAATAACATAGTCAAGAAAACAAACAAACATGACTTGTTTATAAGGCTTAGATTTTGATGGTCCAAGGCTCAATCCCAGCAATGAACCAAACCATAAGTTCTAACCAGGTTGGCCTATGCCTCCAGTCTGCATGCATGTTTTGACCAAAATAGTTTGAATCCATGAAACAATGGAATTGCAACCTTATCATTCACACAATCAGTCTGGCCCATTAGCCCACTAACAAATTGCAAGTTTCTTTTTATCCTCGATATCAAGGTTAATTAGGTATATTTAAAAAAAATATTAACGAAGACTAAATTTAATCAACTCAATAGAGTAGCTCAAATAGTAACAAATGCTTATGAGGATTGAGAAATTTCTGTAAAATTTTAGGTTTTTTAAAGTAAAAATTATCCTTTAGATAATTTCAGTACCTACCAAAACAAAAAAAGATATAAAATATGAAACAAACATTGGAGTCTAAACATCTTGTAATTAGGAAAAAATTAACTCAACTAATAATTTATAATTTCAAATTTTTAGGGTCAGTTCTTGTATTTTTTTTTAAAATGAGCGAGAATTAATCGAATAAAAATGACTATTAATTAAAGTTGACTGCAAGTGATGAATATGTCATTTTATAAGAAAATCTAAGAAATTATTGAGAGTTGAAATTTATATAAAGAAACTAAAATGTCTTGCAGGTTGCAGCCCGCCAAGAATAAAATTTGTATCTTGCATGCTACGAAGATTAATAACTTCTAAGTTTTTTGAAAAAAGATTAATAATTTTAAATGCAAAAAAAAAAGAGAAGTCAACCATGGTAACTCAAATTAACAACGTCTCTATTCACTACATCATTGATTAGTAAGTTAGGAACAAATTTCTCATTTGCATCCATTCCTGTACCTTTCATATTTTTATCATTTTGCTAGAAGTTTCAAATGATTAAGATATCACTAGTAAGCTTATCTCTATCGCTATTAAACCAAGATTCAATTCCATAAATAATTTAGACGATAATTGAGAAAATAGGTGTTTTTGACGACAATAATTCTATGAAGAGTTGTCGAGTTTGATCTCTATCAAACACACGTTTATGTGGAAGAGTGAAGAGTTTTAACTATGACTAAATTCAGAATAGAATTAATATTATATTGTTAAAACGGATAAAGATACATTTAGTTTAAAAAAAAGAAACACAATAATTCTATGAAATAGACATTTTTTTTATTGGCCTCAACTCAACTACAAGAGGAGATTAGGAAACACAACCACGCGGGTGTCAAAGCTCGACCTTACGACGTCTCGCATCCATCAAGGGAAGCTACCACTGAGCCGCAACCGGCTCGGCTATGAAGTAGACATTAAGAAAGTAGTTTTGTGCTCTTAAATACAGAATTGCGTATAGTTCATATGTCACCATGGCGACGAAAATACTAGAATTCAAATATGTGTACAATTTTTGTTTTAAGCAATAAGGTTAAATCTCTCTCTTTCGTATTGCTATGAACTCATATCAAATAGCGTATAAAGACCATAATTCGAGACTTTAATGGTGAATATTTTCTTGGTTATTTAAAAAATAATAATTTTCCGTCTATTTGTAGGATTAATGAGGGCACCAGCAAGCGTTAAACTTTTATCATCATTTCTTAAATCAGACTCAAATTATGCAATTGAATTTACAAACTTTTTATCTTAAATACTGTAATGATAATTTTTAAAAATAAAAAATTGAGAATTCAAAATTTTGGTTTTGAGCGAGAGCTAATTTACTCAAAAGATTATGTTAATTTCTACAAGAGCTCTTTATTAAACAAAACCGAACAACTTATCAATAATAATATATTTGTTTTAATGTATTTTAATAAAAGTCTAACAATTTTTTAATTAAAAACCGAACTATATTAGTCCACCAAAAACTAGTGTACGACGCTGTTGGCTTATCGACAACCAGCAATTGTCAACTTTTTTAAATGAAAGAGAGCGACACCTCTTTAAATATTATTTATAACTCTTATTTATGGTAGATGAATACCATAATTACAGTTGAGAATCTTATCAAAATACAATAAATACATAAGAGTTTAAGGAATTTGACAAAAATCATGTGATCTAAAAGTCTGAGATAAACCATTCTTGGCAATTCAATTTGCACAAATATTAGTATCTTTGAGAACAAAATAGAGAGTAGTATTTGTGGCTGCCAAAAGGTGGCGCACTCGAAAAACCAAGGCTTGATGATGAATGTTCCATTGAGTACTCGAATTGCAAATGTAAACAGCCATTTGAGAATCAGATTCCATAGAGACGCAAGACTAGTTTCTATCTAAGACTAACTCACGACCACTGAGTATAGCATACATCTCAGTAAACAAAGGGAACATGAAACCTAATTTGATATTCCTGCAATGAATAGCAAAACCAGCTCTATCCCTAACAATAATTCCCATAGTAGAAGTTCGGGAGGATAGAGAGACAACACCATCCACATTGATACAAAAATGACCAGTAAGAGATTTATGGTGTTACAAGAGGCATTACCAACTGAATTCCACTTATGCATAAATCAAGTTGCTCGAAGGTGATTAAGAGTCGTGCTAATTATGTTTCTACCCCATATTCTCTGGCATATACCACCAGCAATAACCTCTACATTTCTATCATTCCATAATCTCCAGATCATAATGCCAAACAAAAGAGACCAAAGAACATTGCTAGTATGAATAATCCTGCAGTTAAGATGAGTCACAATCCAATTACAAAGATTCAAGGAAATGAAAGAAGATTTAACTTGACTAGGAATGAGAGTAAGCCAGTGATTACGGGCAATCGGAAAATCTCTAATAGCATGTAAAACGGTCTCAACTCCTGTACGACATCGGCTGCATGCAGCAGAATTATTGAGATTATGTATCATGCATTGAGAATTGGTGCACAATCTTCCATGCAAAGCTAGCCATAGGCAAGTTTTAGCACGAATTGGTCCTTTCCACTTCCAAAGAACACTCCAATTGGTATGGTATTGTGGTTGAGGGGAGGAGTTGTTATCCGATTGAAGAAATTGTATTTATGGAAGGTGTATTGAATTGACCCGAACTGGAAAGTTTCCAAACCCATGTATCAGATGGTCCTTCCCAAATAGGATGACACATAGAGAGGATATTATCAACAACATTATCAGGAAACACAATGGAAAGGAAATTTCTGTTCCGAAGCCCTGAAGAGTTAAAGACATCAACATACATAATTAAACAATCAGAAGGAATGGGGTTGGTGATGACATTAATAAGAGGGCCTACATTATCAACCCAATTATCATTCCAAAAATCAGTGGACTGGCCATTATCAATAGACTTCCTACAATTATAAATAATATTGTCTTTATTCTTCAGAATCCCACTCCATAGAGGAGAAAGGTTATACTGTAGAGATTTATCAAAGTCAATATGATCACCTTGCAAGTATTTAGCAGCAATAACACGAGCCCAAAAGGCACGAGGAGAAGTAAGGAGACGCCATCCCAATTTTATCATAAAGGCCTTATTAACAAGACGAGTAGGTTTAATATGAAGACCCATCCCCCCTTCAGATTTAGGATGACAGACTGCAGGCCAACAAACATTATGAAGTTTCCTTTTAGAGTCAATGTAACCCCACAGGAAACGACAGACAACTTTGTCAATATCTTCATAGTGACCCACAGGTAGATTAGTAGTTTGCATAGCATACATAGGAATAGAGGAAAGAACAGAGTTGATAGGAGTAACTCTGCCAGCTAAGCTCAAATTTCTCGCAGACCAGCCATTCAGACGCTGAACAACCTTATCTAACAAGTAAGCGTAAGTACTCTTAGTAATTCTGCCTTGAAGGAATGGGACTCCCAAATATTTACCCAAAGAAGGAACCTTCTCAAAATGACATCTAGTCGCAATATGATCTCCAAGGCCAATAGACACATTCTTGGAGAAGTAGATTTTGGTCTTTTCAACATTAATTTTCTCTCTTGAAGCACTGCAAAAGGTATTAAGGCACTGCAACATGATATCAATATGATCAACAACACATTCACCAAAGAGTACCAAATCATCAGCAAAAAAGATATGAGAGATGGGAGGAGCCTAGCGGCTCAGACAGATCAAACCCTAGAGATTCCTGTGGATAGCATCTTTAATAATATGCGCTAATCTTTCCATACAAATCACAAAGATATATGGTGATAGAGGGTCACCCTAACAAATACCTCTGAAAGGTTTAAATTCCTCTGTGTGATCTCCTTTCCAAAGAATTTTCATATGAGGAGAAGTGATAAAATCCATAATTAAGCTAACAAAATCAGGAGGAAAGTTAGCCAACACCAGAGTATCATAGATGAAAGACCAATGGTGACGATCATAGGCTTTTTCTAAATCCACCTTGACGGCCATCCAACGTTTAGGGCCAGATTTGGTTCGCATAGAGTGCATAGTTTTCTAAACTATAATAATATTATCAACAATTTGACGGCCAGGAATAAAACTAGTTTGTTCTTCATCAATGAGAGAAGGAAGTAAATCTTTGATATGGTTCACCAAAATCTTAGACAGAGTCTTATAGGAAGTGTTACAGAGACCAATAGGACGAAATTGGGTGATGCACTCTGGTTGAGAGACTTTAGGAATAAGAGCGAGAAGTGTATGATTGACAATCTCAATAGAAATTTACCGCTGAAAGACTTGACGAGCAAGATGAGTAAAAGAATTCTTAATAACATTCCATTGTTTCAGTATAAAAATAGATTGCATACCATTAATACTAGGAGCCTTAAGAGGACTCATAGTCATTAAAGCAGAACGGAGTGATCTTTTTAGAAATTGTAATTAATAATTTTGCATAATTAAATATTTACTCCCTAAAATGTATATTAACTAGCAACTTAGCTCCTCGGTTTTTAGAATTTTTTGCTTAGTCCTTTACTTTCATGTAAGTTTTGCTTGTATGAGAAAAAAACTCTCCTTCTCTTTTCATCTGATCTCTAAATTGCGCTAAATATTTACTTCAACACTAACGGATCAATAATTTTGATTCCTAATGAAAACCAATGTTAAAAAAAATTGTTATGAGACTTTATAAACAACAAGACTAATATGCTAATTATAAGAAATGATAGGACTAAATAATAAATTACCAACAATTTTACATTAAAAAATGTACATATGCTTATTCATATTTTTCAAAGTCAACTAAATTATTTAAAAAGCGCAAAACACCCTTATCGTCAACTTACCAAATGATTACGTTAATACTTTGCAATTCTAGCAGCTCTTTTTGTTGGCAAAACTTTATAATACAGTAATATGTTATTGTGCTTCAAGTACATAATAGTCAACGAATTAATTAAATTTTTTCCCCCAAAATACGGCGATGGAAAATTTTGAAAATGACTCTTTTCAAAGCATCATATGTGTCACTGATTACAATATGCATACCAAATTAACACAACTCTTAGTCGGATTAAACACACGTCATCAATAAAAGAAAAAAAATATTCACAAATTGTGAGGAAGAAAATTTAAGAAAAGATAATATATTATTTAAACGATTAATCAAAGTAAAAATAAAAACGTATCCCCAAATAATCTGTATTGGTTCTGGATAAATTTTAATTATAAAATTAAAATTTTAGATACACAAATGACATCTATTAAAAATCATTAATATTTTAATCATGAACGTTCTATTGACTATCAATTTTTTTTATGAAATATATGTAACATTTAATCAAAACCTAGTCTTTGTCTATTGTCTTTTATACACGCTGGGGGGGGAGGGAATATGGCCCCCATAAAGAACTTACTAAATACATAATTATTAATAATTTTAGATTTTTTTCAACAACAGTATATATAATATATTTTCGGCATATAATTTATAATATTTAGTAATTTTTTAAAAATGTATATTTTTTTACTTTTCATTATTTAAAAATTTGCTAGTTGATATATGTTATATTCGCAAGATTATATATTTCTCAAGAGTATATTAAAAATTATTATATTGATGACATCAAAGTTGTATATTTAAAAATTATTGTGTTGATGACATCAAAGTTGCACAAAATTGGAGATTGCAAGTCCACGACACAATTTTAACTTTATTATTATTATTATTATTATTATTATTATTATATAAGAGAAGTGGTGGACCTCCAAAACCATCAAGATGTTTACTTAGTTGGGAAGTTAAAGAAAAGAACGTAACCAATATAATTATAGCTTCCTAATATTAGAGTCGTTTTAATATTATTTTTATAAATCCAACATTGAAAGGTTGGTAGTTTTATTTTTTATGAAAGTTAATATAAAAAAAAGAGTAAAAGAGACTAGAGATGTTCTTAATGGTTAGACTTAATAACATTAAATAATACTATATTTGCTCGTTTTTTGCACTTATGGCTTTGACTTTTTGAAAATAACACCTAATAGTATCATCTTTGCAATTTTTTGCACTTGTGACACTAATTAGTATTTCTATTAAAAAGAAACGACAATTGATGATGTGACATTAACATTGCGATGACTATCACTTAAAAATTAACAGTCACGTCATCACATTATCAGTGCTATATCATCAATTATGATTTTTTCTTTAACAAAAATACTAACTCGTGCTACAAATGTAAAAAAAAAAATATAAAAATGATGCTATTTGGTGTTATTTTTGAAAAGACGAATCATAAGTGCAAAAAGGAGAAATTTCGTGTTGTTTAATATTATTAACCCTAATGGTTATAATTCACCAGACTTACTAGATTAATTAATGAATTAATTGAAACATTGATGTGCAAATTTGGTATATTACATATATATTTAGTTTATTGTATTTTTAAAAAAGATATGGTATTTAGTTTATTGTATTTTGTGCTATAAAATCTACTTAATCAATTTACCAAATCTGCAGTTAGATGGAAGTTCAAATAACGGAGAGAATATTCTTAATCTTTGCAGTGATTGTTGAATCTTTCAATATGGAAAATAGTGAAAGTGATTTGATTTAAACAGTAGAAGACTTAAAAAAAATCCTTTGAACCTAATAAACTACAAGAAAATGAAGTGATTATGTTTATGCTACATATTAATGGAGTCCTTCATGTTATTATTATTATGAACATTATCTAATTATTCTAATTATTTCGAGAAAAAATATATATTATTGATTATTCAAAATTGGGAACAAAGCTACTAGGAATATGGGGGGGACAAGGAAGTGCTCTATAGAATATTTATGCTATTATTTTATATATTTTAATAATTAAAAAATTGTGAAGAATATTATATCACTATATATGTTTTGAGGCTCATCTTAACCAAAAAAAAAAGAATTAGAATCTGAATCTTGATAATTCAGAAGAATCTTATCCCACTATATAATATTGATATCTTGAATAAAAATAAGATCTCATCATATAGGCTTAGTACACATAGAATATCAATTTCATATTTGATAAATAAATATATAGTGGGTCAAGTGAGAAATAATTTAAATAAGTTTGGTGGTGAAAGTGATGAGCATTATAGTCAAAAGTTGGTATAAAGTTAACCCATTACATTGATTTCATTTGGTAAATTGGTGCTAAATGAATGGCGAATGTTTTGATGGCTTAAATAGAGTCTACTTTTAATTTTATTTACATTAAAATTGTGAGTTTGAAATTTTCTTTGATATATTTTAAAATCTTTATAAATTTGAAATTTTCTTTGATATATTTTAAAATCTTATAAATTGGCAGAAACCATTTTAAAGTCTAAATACTTCTCTGTCCAAGAAAGATAAGGAGGTTTTTCTTTTTTATCTGTCCTATATTATAGATTTATTTTATTTTTAAAATTAATAATAATATAGTATTCTACCATATTATTTCTATTAGAATATTTAATAAATTGTCTTATTAATTACTACATGAATTAATAAGACATAATTCATAAAGGTAAAAATAACCTTTTCCCTCTACATATTTTTTTCACATCGACAATCGCTCTAATAAATTAATCGTGTCAAAAAATAATC
Organism: Flueggea neowawraea; assembly: GCA_948243855.1. Classification (NCBI taxonomy): domain Eukaryota; kingdom Viridiplantae; phylum Streptophyta; class Magnoliopsida; order Malpighiales; family Phyllanthaceae; genus Flueggea; species Flueggea neowawraea. The sequence continues at coordinate 14,969 of CAODLS010409363.1, forward strand.
GACATACTTTCTGTACTGTTCTAGACTCACACTTGAGGACCTTGACTGACTTGTAGCTGCATTAGAATTTCTGAACTATGTTGGTTATAGTTATCAGTGAATTAATGTTTCATCAGGAGTTTCGTTGGGGTAGTTCGTGGTTGGGCCAATTAAAAATATGGCCATACTAGTGTGAGTTGGATTGGATATTAGACAATTTCTGAGCCATCAACAGTTTTCTCCTTAAATTTTCCAATCAATTTTTGTTCACTAACAATTTTTGAATAATTATTTTTATTTGTTTTTGGTCCCTAAATTTGTAACGAAAAAAATGGAAAGTGTGATATGTTGAAGGATATTAAGAGTAAAATATTGAATGATGCAAAAACTTAAGTCCAAAACTATCAATGGTTCAGAAAACAAATAAAAACAGTTGTTCGAAAATTAGTAATAAATGATAAATTAGATGAAGGATTTATGGACAAAATCGCTAAAAGTTTATGTAATAATCCACCTAAATAGGCAACCAAAACTAGTAGCCTAGTAGGTCTTAATAATCCACTTAAGTAGACAATTAAAACTAACATGTTAAATTAATTTTTGTGCAAGTTGTTTAGAACTACATCAGATAAGTGTGGGAATAAGTAAAAGTTTGTAAGCATAAGATTATCTCCAATCCAATACTTTATTTTTACAACAATTTACTGTAAAAATATAGTATATACAGTAAAAATATCTTTAACCAATAATTTTATTTCTAACTCTAAAAAAGAATATTTTCACAATATTCCTTCTAAATTATATTTTTATCACTATTTTTCACAAATTAAATACAAACTTAATTATTTTTTAATTATTTTTAAACAAATTAATTTTTTGATTTAAGAAAATTATAAATTTACATATTATTATATATATATATTTTATTTTAATTAAAAAAAATAAAATTAACATTGTATTTAAATTATTAATCACTAAAATTCAAACATTGAATAAATAAAAAATTAAATTAAATGATGAATAAGTAAACAAGTAGATTAACAAGAAGATTGTTAATTAACTTAAACAAAAATTGAATAGAAAAAAAAAAAAGAATAAGAAGTAGCGCAGCTACAGAGTCCCGCCAAATTGGCGTGGCACTGTAGCTGAACACAATAGCAGTGCTGGAAATAGCGCAGGATTGGAGCAAGGTTTGCTCCAAAATTGATGTTCTGCTCTAAAAATAGAACTGGGTTGGAGAAGTCTTAAGACTTGATTATTTAAATAATTTAAATTTGAACATTTTGGACACCTATTAATTGTAAGATATTATTTAATTATAATTGCATGTTTATATCGATCGTAATAATTATAATATTCAAACCATTTCACATCTAAACTTAAATGATAGTGGAGCAAACTTCAACTTGTGTAATTGGACAAACCTCACTAATAAAAAAAGAAAAATTAATTTCTGAATTTTTGAGGTTTGTCTTAATTATTAAGTTGATTCTCGTATTTTTAAAATATTTTATATATATTCTTAAGGTTCAAAATCGGTTACATTTAAATCTTTCTATTAGTAGTCTATTATTAATCTGTGAAAAAATTGCTAACGTATTAAGTGGTTCATTTAAAATAAGATTTTATAGACAAAAATACCCCTAAGAAAAAACCTAATTTTCTTTTCTTTTATTTTTCTTCTTCTTTTTAAAATTTCGAAGCAGAAATCCATGTTGATCTTTCTGAGGAGAAAGAGTCCATAAATTCAGTTCCTTAATTGAAATTTTACAATTGAAAGAATTTGTGATTCCATTTCAGTTCCTCAATTGAAATCTTCCAATTGAAATAAAAACTTCTTGGTTTTCAAGAACACAAAGTAATGTTTACAGTGTGGTAACTGTAAATGAAATCAAAATCAAGTCACAATGAAAGTCAAAATTGACAAATCATGTTCTGAAGCCACTGTTTTCTTCAAAATCATCATCTTCAAAAGCAAGTCAAGCAGAATACGAAGAAACTCAAAGTAAGTCAAGCAGAACCCAACTGACTCAAATCTTCATCTTCTTCCTCACTCAAAACCCTGATGTCTGTGACCACAATCACCACCAACGCGAATGGCCATTTCCTGTCTCTTTCTTGACTTTTATCATCTCTTCTTCTTTTTGAATTCACAAAATCCACACACCACAGCACCAAAATCAAACCTACTCTTACACAGCCCAGGCAACCCAACCTCAAATTTTACAAGACCCATATACTTCACCACCTTCAACACCAGCCCACTCTTAATCAACCACTATCGAAACCCCAACTGCACTAGCAAGCTCACACCCACTGAAGCCCAGCCTCAAGTTGATATGGATGAAATAAGTGACTAAGTGAGAGAGATTTTCGATCCCTCCAAAAGCAGCAACCCCTAATAGAGGAGATCTGCGACGACGGTGGTGACATAAGGAGAGCTCGACAGAGGGAGAGGGTCGATAGGAGGCGACGAAGGGAAAGGGAGAGAGCGAGAGATCAACAATGAGGCCAGCTTAACCGAGGGATGGCGGGGCGGAACTCGTCCAACAAGGCAAGGCGGCTTTGGAGAGCATGTGAATCGGGAAAGAGAGAGCGACTGAGAGAGAGAGAGTGTGTAATTAGTTGATTTTTAAAGAAGGATAATTAGGTCATTTTATTTTTTTGTTAATTTCGTCCGTCAAAAATAATTTTCATGGACGTTTATACTTCCTCAAAAAAATATGAGGACCTACCGACTAATTTGATATACATGAGGGATTCGAAAATTAATTTCCCTAAAAAGAAAGGCACTGTTGAATTTAAACAAATTCCATATTGGCATGTTGAATTTGTGCAAATTCCACACTAATATAAAACAAGAGAGATTTTAGGTATCATATTTGAAAGGTTTGGCAATGAGGATGTCCAAATCTAAGAGGGTAAAAACATAACAACCTACTTAAGCAGATAAATGAAACTAGTAGATTAAGTTAAATGTTGTGCAGTTGATGTCCAAAACTATATCGAATAAATGTGAAAATTTGTAAAGTTTTTTCAACATAAGGACCTAGCTATATAAATAACTAAAGATTAAACTTTTAAACTTAGTAGTTAGAAGTTCATTGATAGTTAATATTTGCTTAAAGACAATTGTATACTTATGTTTAGTCGTGATAGTTTATGTTAGGCAAATTAGCGTAATTACAAAAGGTTAAAACAAGAGACAATCACATATAACACAAAAATTTAGATGGTTTGATCAAGCCACCTACATTTACGGACAAGGAAGAATTCTTTTGTTCACTGACAATGTCACCAAAGAGCCATATAAATAAATGCTTTGAGTGCACAAAACCTCCATGTGTGATAGCAAACAAAATCAAGTAATGGGGTCATCAAGTATGCGGTTATCCTAGCTCAGGTTTATTGGAGTCATCTTCTTCCCCTACAACAAGATTAGCACATGTTTAAAAAGTTAAAAAAAAGAATAACAAAATACTACTTGTCAAAAAAATGACAAAATACTAAAGCGAAAGGAAAAGATAACAAAAAAATGTTAAAAATAAAATTTCAAAAAAAAAACTTAGGTTGTCTCGAGAAAGCGCTTTTGTTTAGCGTAAGTGCGTGCAAGAAATAGACAAATACTTAAATAGAAAAGAACAATTAAACTCAATTAAATATCACAATTGTTGGGGACCAAAACAGCTAATTCTGTACCAGAAGACATCCAACGTCAGATTGTAATAAACCGTTGGGACCCTGTGGTAATTTCCCCTTTCATGTTTCACGGGATCCACATCCAAATATCGCGTCAACAAAGCTCAGTGGCACGTCGAATCTAATTGACACAGATTTATACAGGGGCTAAATTGGATAGTTTTCATATGTGAGGGATGCAAATAGAACACTCTTGGAACACTCTTTGAATTTTTCTGTATATTCTTCTTATTAATTAGTTGGTAAACTTTTTAATCGAAGAGTTTGCCTTTATTGTTATTGTCTTATATTAAGATGGAGTAAAATTTGTAAAAATGGTTTTAAGAAAAATATTACTATGAAATTAAAAAAAATCACTTGTCAAATTAAATACTTATTGCATATATGACTTATAGAATATTATTAATTACTTTTATTACTGAAACTTCAAGTTTTCAGTGGAATTTTATAATTTTTCTTTCTAAGTTTGAATATCATAAACTAGCCAGTAATTGTTACATGTCAAAAATTTTAAAAATTAAATGTAAATCATTTTTATTTTTTAGCATCAAAGATTTAATCAAATGTTTTTTCCCATGGCCACATCTAATCTTAAGACGACCTTGTCCATTTTTAAGGACAATTTAGTACTCTTACAGATAATTCTGTAAATTGGCTTGAGTTGAGACAAAATAAGTTGTCTTAAACACATATTTTTCCAAATTAAAATGCTTGGAACAGAAATCATGCAAATCATTGTTAGTCAGTAGTTTTTATTGGAAATTCAAATTTTACATTCTAATTTAACTCCAAACTTGTAAGTTTCTTAGCTTTAAGAACACCATAAAATTGTGCACTTTCTTGCAGTGAAATTAGAACATCTTAGTTATGTTTCTCCAAGAAATTCATGTAAAGGCCATTGCATCCTAAAAGGGGATTCCGAACAAATCTTCCTTCTTTGATCTTCGTCCACCTATAAAAACAAAGTGAACAAATTTGTTCGAATTAGATATGGGTTAGGTTCGTAACGAGTTAAGTCATCTTAAATTCAAAATAATCAAAGCAAATTTAGTTACATAGCTCTTAACATTGCCAACCTCTCTTCATTTTTTGTATTTTACCAACGTGGGTTTCATATACTTCAACAAAATAAACTAGTTACTGTTATCCATATTTAAACTTCAGTACCGTAACTGACCTCAGCGAGTGTACAAGAACGTACCTATATTTAGTGAGTAGGACATGAAGAAAGGTGGCCAAGAGTGCTTTACTGAACTCTGCCCCTGCACACTGCCTTGTTCCTCCTCCGAAAGGCATTAAATTCTTTGACACAACATGTGGTTCAAGCTCCTAAATTTCCATCACAATTCACAGAAACATTAATTACTTCTTAGCCTGACTAATTTGGATTTGTACATGTGAAGATCGTACAAATTTATTTGATGGGATTGCCTGTTACCTTCCAACGCCATGGATTGAATGCAAGTGGATCCTTATATGTTTCAGGATTCACATGAAATACAGGAGTTGCCACCAATATTGCCCAACCAGCTGGTATTGTATGTCCTGGAAATTAAAATCTTGCTCAACTAAATTGGCAACTTCATTTAATCAGGCAGTTTTTATCAGAAATTATATGTACCTATAGCATGTATATCTTTCAATGCTCTGCGTAATAACCCAGGTGCAACATTGGTTAACCTCAATGTTTCGTTGATAACCTTAAAATCCACAGATCCATAAGTGAACCGTTAAAATACTGATTATCATGAATCATTAAAATCTGACTATAAGCATATTCCTCAGACACCTTCCTTAACTTGATTAATTCAATTCAATTAGCTAATAACTGAGAGTCGTTTTTGAAACCATATCGATAATCATTCAAATTCCTTTGGACACCTTCCTTAACTTATACTTGATTAATTCAATTTAGTTAGTTAATGACTGAAAGTCTTTCCTAACAGCGTATCGAAAATCATTACACTTAAAAATTTAAGCTGATAGGTGAAGCCGAAAATCTGGTTATCAAAACCAACCTGAAGCGTGAATGTCATTGACTTGTATTCATCCCATGTAAGCAGAGAATCAGGATTTTCTCTTCTCTTCAGGATTTCTTCATGTTCGGCCTGAGAAAGTCACAATCATCAACATCACAAATCATGATTTAGAAACTGCATAACTTTGACATAATTAACTTTAATTTTCTTGTTAAACATACAGTTAATTCTTGCAACACTAAAGGGTGCTCCTGGAGGAAATTTAGAGCCGAAGTTACAACGGCAGAAGTAGAGTCAGATCCTGCAAATAATAGTCCAAACAAATATTGGATAATGAAATCCTCTGTCAGGAACTTTTGTTTGTTTAAGTCAGCTATCGCCTCGTCAAGAAAATCTCCTCGTCGAACTTCTGCCGATCTCAGCCTCTCCTTTATTATATCTTTCAGGATTTTCACTACATCATCTTTGTCCTGATCACCACCAAATTTAATTAATTAACACTTCCAACAAGAAATTACTTAAGGCTTATTCAATTAAAACAACATGAACTCTAGATGTTTTCCTGTTCTTTCCACGAAGTATAAACTTTTAAAAAAAATTGTACATAAATTTTGAAGATTTTTTTCTAATTTTGTGTCATATGTTAAACTTTTTTTTGGGTTACTGCACATACATAGACATGGCATGTGGCATATGTATTGATCTCTCGGCTGAAATAGTAAAGAACAGTACCACATACTGTCTTGACAAAAAAGAAAGGGACATTTGGTTTAAAAATCAACCAAAATTAGAATTGGAGTCGATTACACAAAGAATGGTTTATAAATGAATCGGAATTAGAATTAGAGTCGATTACACAAAGAATGAAAATGAAGAAAATTGGAATCAAAATGATTCCTACTAAATATTACGTTCTAGGCTAGTAAGTTCATCTGCCTTGTGTCAATTTAGCTCAAATGACAATACGCAATCTAAATATCAGAGTCAAGCTAGTAAAAAGTTTTTGTATTAAAAACATAAATTTAAAACATCGGGACACAAATAAAAAACAACCAATTTTTTTTTTAATTTCAAAGATCCATTCTGGCATATATAATATGAATAAGGTTGTTCCATATGTAGTCTTTTAATTACCTTTAAACATCTATGGTAAGTAGTGCCAGGGACATTTAAGGGAAAGGACATGAGGCCATGGCCGATCCTGTTGACCTTCTCACTTATTTTACTTGATGAGTCACAACTAGCTTCATAGCTGAATAATTTCTTTGCAATAAAATCAGAAAGCATCTGCATTTTAAAAAAATTATAGATCATTTATCATTTAAGTATATAAATGACCAATATACTTACAGTCTCGTGATACTAGAAATCGCAGCAGAAATGCGAATAAATTAATTTTGAATAAGGAGAGAATATTTACAACTGATGAGGCATGTTTCACTTCAACAGAAGGCTGTTTTGACCAATTGTGGAGGGTGTCAATGACCACATTTTCAATTTCAGAAAGCAACCCTTCTTTGAGTTTCTGAGGACCAAATTGAACTAAAGGTAGGTTTCTGATATATTTGTGTACAGCACCAACTAAGTTCAACCTGTTTTCACCCTC
>CAODLS010409599.1:0-11293 GCA_948243855.1 Flueggea neowawraea
TGATGGTTCAGATGTCCACTCTATGACCACTGAGTTCAACAAAAGTATGCATCTTGGCACTGGTGATCCATCAGTTGGTCTCAGAAGATCCAACCACTCCTCAAACCCAAACTCCAATTCATTAATCTACAGGTAGACCATCCATTTTCTAGGTGAATCTATGAGCCTTTTTTTTTTAAGTTGTGCTCTGTGCATTTTGTCATGCAACCTCAAACGGTAGGATGAGTTGCAGATTGCTGCTACTGAAAAAACTTTAAACTGTTTTTGAATGCCTAGTAATTTTATAATGACCTCATATGGAAATTAGGAGAGGACTTCATGCATATGAACATAAATTGCCTTCTAGATGGGGCAGCATGATGAACATGATATTGCTGGAAGTTAAATTTTTCAATTTCACAATTTTTCTTATAATTCATTTGCGTATTTGAATTAGAAAATTGTCTATTTGTTACTTTATGAGTGCGCCATTGCTATTAGTGATTTCAAATTTTGGTCATGTGATTTATGTCAGACAAAATGGTCCTATTCAAGGATTTTCGCATGGAGAGCTGGTTAGCCCTCCGTCAACTCATGACCTACATGCTGGATATGGCCGTTCAGTTTCAAAGGCTTCTCATTTCATGGCGCATACAACGCAAAATTACCCAAGTCGTTTAGGACAGCAACCCTTTCAGCGGTTCAGTTATGGACGACCAGTTCAGAGTAATGAATGGAGTCATATGAAGGTCCAGCCCCCACTGTCAAGCTTTAGTTCCGGGGGGCCACGATCTCCTGGAAGTAGTTCATTCAACAATAGTGTGCCATGGGGTACTTCCTGACAGACAAGCAACTTTATAACTTCTCTCCACTGACGTTTTGCTTTATTTTGACCAGAGATCACCTATATAAACTAAAAAATCAACCTTCTAGTGATGAAATGAACTAATATCCAACTGATACTGTTACTGATATTCTATATTGTACTGTAGGGCGTCGGGCCAACCATCCTGCCGCAAGCATCCCGCCTGCCTCCCGGGGAAGAAAAGATTATGGAAGGATTTCCTAGTTTGGGAATCGGGTCATTTTTTTAGCTGCAAAGCAAGAGATTATGTATGGAGTGTTGGAAAGAAAGTTGTACTCGATAGTTCACATGCATAGTGGGCTGATGCTCAGAAAATTGTCAACCAAACATGCTCATTCATTGTGCTTGCGCTTAAATTATAATTCATATCTGTGGTTTTGGCTTCTCATCATTTGCAACTGCAACTGTCTGTTTCATTATTATAACTTCTTCATTGGACTTTCAGTTATTACCTGCGTCCTTGGTATCATAGATTTCTTGTAGACCTATTTTGATCTTATGAAACTAACTTTTCTTTCTGAAGTCTGGTACAGATGCAGAGAACTTCGGCTGGATTTGGAAGTTTAAGGTGATGACTGGATTCCGGCGAAGTACCCAACAGAGCTTATATAACATTTCTAATTTATCTTTCACTATGTGATTTGTATAATTTATTCAAAATAGTTTTGAGTTTTGGATCTTGATTTTGAACAGGTTTTAGTTCGGTTTCTTGTAGTTGTTCTTTGTTTAGTTAGTGGTTTATAATACTGATAAGCCACTGAGTGATCCGCAGATCTTATTTAATCCTCAAAGTGCGCAAATTTAATCTGCCCGTTTCAGGTAGCAGTGTTTTGATTCCCCTTTTTTGGCTAAGACAAGACTGCAATGAATTTTAGGCTCTGTTTGTTTCAAGGAAAACACTTTTCTTGATTCTGTTTGGTGGATGTCAGGAAAATCAGTCAACAGAGAAAAAACATTTTCTTTGTCTGGAAAATGTCTGGGATAGGTTTGCCGTGAAGGTTTGTCACCCCATGGAATATATTTCCCGGCCGAACAGTCTTTACTCAATTTTTTCTCCGGGAAAATCTAGTCCAATTCTCACCTTTTCTATTTAGTCGCAAATGATGTCTCAATTTTTTGGAAATTGTTCGAGGAATCATTAGAAAGAAAATCTGATGAATAACTATGCACGCTTGTATCAAGATGGAATAATTCAGTTTATAAGTACTCACAATTAAGATGTTGAGATTGTGAGGTTTTGATTATGATATGAGATTTTTAAAAGATTTTTAATAGGAATGAGTTTCCCTTGTGTGAGTCTCATGGTTTATAAAAAGAAAAAGAAGATGCAAGTTTGCTATACATTAATCGATATTGTTTTCAAGTAATTTTTTTCACCATCAATTATTATTATTCATCAATATGCATATCAAACAATGGTCACCTTACTTTGTGCTACCATCGTTTCTAGTTTTAATCTAAAGAATATAAGTACACTTCACTTGACATGTTTGGTGACCTAATTGTCACCAAGATGGGAAATTTATACAACAATCACCATAAATTTCCAATTTAAAAAATCAACCTGGGTTGCCAATCTGCCATTAATTTATGGCTAAATAACAATTACAACACATCATGTCTCTTTAAAATATAAGTTTCTAATATCCTTTTGTTTTGAGATTAAAATACCAAATATATTGGCTATTAATAAGTCAAAATAAAAAAAAAAGAGAATTTAATTAATAAATTTGTAGTCTACTGATACCAGTCATATTTAATACTATCAAGTTAAATAACGTTAACTTATAATCTAGCGGAGCATTCTAGTAATTTAGTCTTATTTAGTACTAAGAGTTCGGTAGGGGAAAAAAAAGAAAGAAAAAGAGAAGTTGGAAGCATGTTTGCTGAGGCGGTTGTCACATGGGTTTGGGGAGTGCGTGTGTGAAGCAGAGTTTAAGTTGAAGCGACGACGTGTAAGTGGGACCAACACTTGTCCATTTCTGCAGTGATGCATAGTGTGTGTGTGGTTGCCAAATATCATGAGAGTTGCATAATTAATCTAAAACATGTAAAAACTGTTATTATGTTTAGAGGTAGTAATTCGTGTTATTTATGTCGTAATTGTGTCATGTTATTTTATTATTACACATTATTATATATGACATAAATATTAAAAAATTAATTTCGTATCATTCGTATCATGTTATAATCGTATGCACTATAATTATTTTATCGTGTCACAAATATATCAAAAATTATCGGCCTTAATTATGTTTGTGATAAAATGATCTGAAGAAAAGAACAAAAGAGAAGAGAAAGGGGAAGAGATTAGAGGAGGAGAAAACAGAGGAGGGTGTCAAAATGGCAATCCCTACACCACTCAAACATGGCCTCTCCCAACCAATAGCATCTCTTCTTCCCATATCTCCACCTTTTTTCTTCTTGTAAATTCCATTAAAAAAAATCATGATCCTATAAATTACATATTCAGAAGAAAAAGATAAAACAGAAATCTAGAAAAAAAAAGGAATAACATTAAAAAAGATCATTCAAAACTAAACTGAGTTGCAAACAAGGGCCTTCTCTTGTTCCCACTTTAGCAACCTCTCTCTCTTCTATTCCTACTTTGGAATTTCCTCCATTCCTTATCATTTGCTGTCTTCCTCTTCTTCTTATGGTTAACTCAACATTTGTTTTCAGGTATGTTATTGGTTTTCTTTCTCCATAGCTGTTCTTCTTCTTCTTCTTCTTCTTCTTCTTCTTCAGTTTATCATTATAAAGATGATAAATTTCCTGGTAAACAACATTATAACATGGTTCTGAAGAGACATTTTATTGGAAAGCTTGCAACTTTGGAATAATAGTGCTAATTTAATAGAGCATTGTATCTTAATCTTTTTCATTGCTTTAGTTAATTTAAAGCAATTTAACTATATTTTCAGGATCCTTCATGGTAATTACAGAAAGTTTCTGTATTGATGTGAGGTTCTGTGATTGAGAAACCCGTTTATGAGTAGTATAGAGGAATATCACTTGGTTGTTAAGATTCCAATCTGTTGAATCTGCGTGTATGCACTGCGACTCAGGCGCTGGTTCTTATACTATACGGTTAATGGTGGCAAATTTAATTCACAAAACGCGTCTTATTACTTATTTTGGTGTATTTGAATATGGCATATGTCCTGTTTGTTTGGTTGTAAATTTTCTCTGCGTAATTTGAAATAGTATATTTGGTATATATTTGAGAAAAGAACAGGGTCTTAAGAATTTCTCTATTTTTGTTTCTTTTGATTACCAGGCGTTACCTAGTGAATTTTTCAGTTTCTTGGTTCAGCCTTGCGATTATGACGGTATTCAAGGATAAATAAGTTTTCCTGCTACAAACTTGTTGAAAATCTGGTGATGGTTCTGGTATATACTCTTTAAATTTAAGCCATATGATGGCCACAGCTGCAGTTATTGGACTTAGCGCAGGAAAGAGACTATTGAGTTCCTCGTTTTACTACTCTGATGTTACTGAGAAGTTGGCGAATGTTAATGATTATGGATTAACTCAATATCAGATTTTTTCGACAAAGAGTGTTATAGTTGCGAAGAGGTCATCAAATTATGGGTCCAGTTTTCCATCTTCCAACCGAAATTCGCAGTCTATTAAGGCCCTTAAAGAACATGTAGATATTGCTTATGCTCATTTGGCTGAAGATACGGTGTTTGGAACATTTAAGGACCTAGAAATGGAAAATTATGATCTCAACTTTTCAGTGGAGGCACTTCTTCTGCTGCAGAAGTCTATGCTGGAAAAACAATGGAATCTGTCCTTCGAGAGAAGTTCGTCGGTTGATTCAACGAGTAAAAAAAGTCAGAAGAAAGTACCAGTAACTTGTTCTGGAGTTTCTGCTCGGCAGCACAGAATGAATTTAAGGAATAAAAATTTGAGCCAAAGTAAATCCATGGTGCAAACTGCTTCCCTTAAGCAGCTAAAGTCAGTTGTTAGTCCTGAGTTGTTGCAGAATCGCTTGAGGGGTTATGTCAAGGGTGTTGTAAGTGATGAGCTACTCACTCACATTGAAGTTGTGCGCCTTTCCAAGATAATTAAAGTTGGTCTGTCTTTAGAGGATCACAAATCCAGGTGAGAGATCATCGTGATGGCAGGAAAGATTTTTGAAATATTACAACCCAAATTTTATCTAATCTCACTGTTAAATTTCAGGCTGATGGAGGGACTAGGATGTGAGCCCTCTGATGAACAACTTGCAGCTTCCTTGAGAATTAGTCGCACTGAATTACAGTCAAAATTAATGGCATGTTCTTTGGCAAGAGAGAAGCTGGCAATGAGCAATGTTCGCCTTGTTATGTCTATTGCTCAAAGATATAATAACATGGGCACCGAAATGGCTGACCTTGTTCAGGTGACGTTCTTCTCTCTAAGGGTGAAATATACATTCCTGATCCCAGTAATGAAGCTTAAGTGTGTTCAGTTTCTATTATATTCAAATATTTCAATCTCTCATGCAGGGAGGTCTGATAGGACTGTTGCGTGGTATTGAGAAATTTGATTCTTCAAAGGGGTTCAAAATTTCAACTTATGTCTATTGGTGGATACGTCAGGTAAGGGCTAATGTAATCCATTTGTGTTGTATATCAACATTCGCAAAAACAAATATCCATTAGCATCCACAGTTCATCCTGTATCCCTCAATATTAAGTACTTCTCAATGTTTATTATGCGTCTTTGTTTTTTAAATTATGCCAGAACCATATTATGTTAAAACTTGCGTAACCTGATGTTCGATGTCGTTGTCATTAGGTTAGGTTGCATTTAGCACTCCACAGTTTTTGCTGTTTCTAGAGCAACATTTTGATTTCATTAATGCTTTGCAAGCATTTGTTTTATGTCTTCTGTATCTATGGACGTTATAAACCCCCTTGGCCTGAATTTGCGTTTTCAGATTTTTTTCATTTTGTAATTTTACTACATTGTCCATGCTGTCATGATTTTTGGTTGCAACATATCAATGCTATTTTACGTTTTGAAACAGGGTGTCTCCAGGGCTTTAGTTGACAACTCAAGAACTTTGAGATTACCTAATCATTTACACGAAAGGTTAGGCTTAATTCGGAATGCGAAGATCAGACTGGAAGAGAAAGGAATAACTCCATCCATTGATGTAAGCCAAGTATTTGTTTATATTTTGTACAAAAAAACATATACGAGGGACCTGCATTTCAACTAATCATAACAATGTGTAATCTTATATTTAGCATTGTGACTTATGATTATTCTGTTTCAGTTTTCTCCACTGACCAGTCTGTTATATTTTGCTAAATTTGCAGAGAATTGCAGAGTCTTTGAATATGTCCCAGAAAAAAGTTAGGAATGCTACAGAGGTATTAGATTCTATATCTTGGTTTTCTATTACATAATTGTCTTATAATTATTCTCTTAATGCTTACCACACAATGTCAATGTATGCAGGCGAATAACAAGGTGTTTTCACTTGATAGCGAAGCATTCCCTTCTCTGAATGGTCTTCCCAGAGAGACCCACCATAGTGTAAGTGAAGCTGTTGGTGTTCTATAATCTCCTTCCAAGAATATATATTATTCAACTTTTTCATATCTCCTTGACATTTCTCTCTTGTTTTTCCTAAAGTACATTGCAGATAAACGACTAGAGAACAATCCATGGTACGGTGTTGATGAATGGGCGCTAAAGGTAAGAATCCATTATCCATTTGCCATCGCAGGATCGAATAAATGAATATTATCTAACTGTTGTTATCTTCCACTGTTAAATTCTTTGTTCTAGAATATTTAAAGCAAAAGTTGATGTTTGCACTACCATATATGCAGAATGAAGTAAACAAGCTTATCAATTTGACACTTCGAGAACGTGAAAGAGAGATCATACGTCTTTACTACGGCCTGGATAATGAATCCCTTACATGGGAGGACATAAGCAAGCGGTCAGTATTTTGAACTTTGTTTCCTGATTCTGATACTGTAATACAGCTTTAGACAATCTGATGGGGCAATCTATTTCACATGTTTGGCGCCTCTCATTTGTCATACCGATCAGTTTATCTGACTTGTTATGCAGTCAGTAGTAATTGTCGATTAACAATATTATCTGTTACTTGCAGCATTGGATTGTCCAGAGAAAGGGTCAGGCAAGTCGGGCTTGTCGCGCTAGAGAAACTTAAACATGCAGCCAGAAAGAGGAAGATGGAGGCAATGCTGGTGAAACATTAATGTGTTAAATGTTTCATTTGGACTTGAGATTGTGAATGTGTATATACAGAAAGGAAAAACTGTATCTTCAACCTCATTTTTTCCTGATTGGAAGGTAACAAATAGGATTGGACGCATGGGGTTTATGTATGACCCTAAGCTTTCTGTAGAGTTAAACACAGCTACTCAAAAGCTCATAAGCCGGAGAAAAAAAAAACTAGTGCATCTATTATGTACTAAGATACAAATTCTGGAATTAAGTTGCAACCAAAATTTTCTTCTGTTGTGACAAATTGCTTTCATTTTGTTTCGTTACATCTAACCTGATGGTTGTATTCACATCCCAAATTTACTTTATAAAATTTGTATTATTAATCTATCTCAAATTATATCGTTGGAATGTTACTTGGAATATTTTAATTCTGAAGAATATAAAAATAACCTGGATATTTGGGTGAAATCACTAATCTGGCTGAAATCCTTGCTTGGACCGTTCTTCTATTTCTTCCTCCCATAGACGTACTAGATTGGTGGCTTATGATCACCCCATCTTTACAACTTCACCTTGTCCTTAAGGTGAAAAGCTGAAAATTGTTCCGAGTTAATTATCCCTAGTACCGTTGAAAGTTTAGTTTTTTCACAAATACCTTTCAAAAATCTTAATTATATAAATGTAATATTTTAAAATATTGTGTTTAAAATTATCACCTCATGTGTTTGCCCAATTGTAAAAATACCAAATTTATAAATAAATAAATTTCAATTTTTTTTCCAATTTTTCTCTCTCTCCTCCCTTCTCTCTCATACCCTCATTTCTCTCTCCTCTATCTCTCTCTAATGTCTCCCTTAACACCCCAAACCTAGAACCCGAAACCATAGCTCCAGTCACCGCCGCCCTCGTCCTCTCTCTTCCTCTTTCCTTTTTTCGCTACTCCCATCTCTTCCTCCATTTCCGTTTCTCTTTCTCTCTCTTCGTCAAGCCTTTCTCCTAGTCAATGTGGCCTCTCCTCGTCGCTTCTGTCTCCTCATCCCTTCTCTTCGCTTCTTCGTCCGTCATTTCCGCTCACCTCCTCTCCCTAATGCTTCTCTCTCTTCGCATCAACTCCGTCGTCTCAACTGTCACGACCCATTGCGAGCTCGTGACCAGCGTAAGAGGTGAACCGTCTGTGGGAGCCCAGCTCATCTCGCACAAGCATCAGATATCAGAACAAATTACCCAAACGATTCATATTATAAAATATTTGTTAAAACATTTAATAATCGAAAACATAATAATTCAAATATATATAATAAATATATATCAAACATAATAGTGCAGAAAACAGCGGAACATAAAAAAAAAGGCCAAAATGGCAACCCGATAACCCAACTACATCCCGATGCAGAGCTCTACAAAACAAAAGACGAGCCCGGACAAAAAGGTATCACTAAGCAGAAGATGTCTCACTGGAGTCTGGATGCTGATAGTTACCAAAGCCAAAAATCTGTAAACATGCTCAATAGGAATCACGTAAACAGAGAAACAAATGGGGTCAGGGCCCATTAAGGAATAACACTCCAAATTGCATCATGGGTGCCTCACAAAAACTGTTTTAAAAACAGTTTAAAACTACACATGCAGATATAGTTTAACATACATATATATACACGTTATACATATGTAATAGCTTTTCAGAAAATCCTTTCGCAAAAGGGTTCGCAATACAAAGCAATGATAAACTCAGAGGCGTATAAAACGATTTTCATTTTCAGAGTCAAAATACATATACAAATACATGTGACCAAAGCAGAAGGCGTGCATGTGGCACTAATAACAGAGTATGTGGGCTCCACCACAATCCATATCAAATCATGTGCCAGATCAGGACACGTGGCTACCAGTAACCCTGATAACTGGGTTTTATCAAAGCATTGGTATACCAAAGATCACGTTTTATCCCGTAACAGTAGGTGTCCCATATCAGAAAACAAAAGCATACTAATATATAGTATCAAAGCAGACTATGCGTAGAAGCATCAAAATCAGAGAGGAGATATATAATACATATATATCAATTTGAAAGCAGAATCTCGATTAATACACATAATCAGTTTATCATTAGTCAATCCTTAGATTAGTTTATTGTCAAAGTATGCGGGATACACAACAGAAAACATATACAGTTCGAGACACAGCCTATGTGTCTGAAGCTGGTATTCACTCACCTTGAAGTCCAAGTGCAAAACACCTGGCAGGCCCCACTCGTCGGTGGTTGGTCTCTCGGGCACGAACAGGAAGCTAGACAAAACAAATATATATCCACGAATATATCAGAGTCAAATCAAAATGTGGTATTGTGGCAATACCAGATGCATTATGTGCAAATGCAGATGTAGACTCTCGAAAGATCTCAAATGATCCATATCGAATGATAATCTATCATTCTGGATCCAAAATACATAATTTACATAAAATTACAGTTTGGCCCTCGATCAACGTAAAATTATGTTCTAGTCCCCGGGATTTTGTAAATTACAAAATAGTCCTCCGACTATAATAGGATAGCTAACTAATTTTTCTAAGTAGTCAAAATCTCCAAATGAGTTCCCGAACTCTCAAAAATAAACAAAATACAAAATTATAAAACGAGTCCTTAAGGATCCCATCTTACTCGAGTAACACCACGGCTTACTCGAATAAGAGACCCCTCATATTATTCGAGTAAGAGACCCTCATATTACTCAAGTAAGCCAGACATAGTTACTCGAGTAAGACAGTCCACCTCTCACTTGATTAAGCCACACCGATCACTCGAGTGAGACTAAGCACTTCTTACTCTAGTAAGCACAACCCTTACTCAAGTAAGACACCATTTAACCGACCAAAATAGATACCAAACACCTACATTGACTCTAAACAATGCCCTGAACACGAATCTATGGTCAAAACCACCAAAACAACTCACAATTGTCGTAGATCGACAAAAAATGAAGCTAACCCTAACTCCACCAATGCCTTGTCAAATATGATGATTCAAAGTTTGAATCATATTCCCTTAATCTCAAACAACCCAGAGCTAACAACCCTAAGTATTCATTAACTCAGAATCATCCCGAAAATGTAAACCCATTTACAAACTCAGCCTAAAGGATGAATCCGAATTTAAAAGCATGAAATGGATGAAATGATGAGATTACATACGCAATCTTACCTCTAGGAACAAAGTGGGAACAATGTAGGGCAACAGGAACACGTTTAACACCGATTTGAGTGAGAGAGAGACGAAAATGAAGTGAGAGAAATGAAAGAGTCTGGTGGGGGTATTTATTGACCCCTGCCCAAAACAGTATCCTCACTCGAGTGATAGGCCTTCATCACTTGAGTGACAACCTGCTTACTCGAGTAACACATTCTATTACTCGAGTAACACTTTTCACAAGTGTTCTTCGTGTTCATCCGAGAACACGACTTACTCGAGTAACACACATGGCTTACTCGAGTAATCCACACCTCATCTTAATTGAGTAACACACGAATGCTTACTCGAGTAATCCATGGTCTAACTTACTCAAGTAATCCATGGTCTAACTTACTCGAGTAATGCATCACTGCTTACTCGAGTAACACCTCTCACAAACATAATCCTCAACTCAACATTCGCATCGATCAAGATCGAAACAGAACCAAACTGAAGACTACAGAGAGCCTTACCGGAATCTTATTGGGGTATTACATCAACTACTAACGAGTCTCTGTCTTCGCAATTCGACTCGACTTCTCTCTTCTTCAATCGTCTATCCTCGTTGATTCAACCTCTCATTGTCGCTTTTGTCTCCTAGTCCTGTCGTTTTGTTGCCTTCAGCGATCTACAACCATGGTAGCATGTGGTGGTACGGGCGACAGTTATGTTAGGGTTTTCTAACCCTAGGAAGTTTCACTTTTGTTAATTTGCTAAAATGCCCCATCGTCTTAAAATTATTTTTATAGTAGTCTTTTTTTTTTGTTCAAGTGATTAATTTTTGCAGGTTGGTTAAACAAAAAATAGAATTAAATGAGAAAAGATTTTAATTGTATTTGTTTAAGTAATTATTATTAAACAAAATACAATTAAATTTATAAAAAGTAAATAAGTAAGCTAATTAATTATTATTAAACAAAATATAATTAAACTTTGTAAAAAAAATTAACTGAGATTCGGAGACCTCTAGTGGAGACCCTGGAGACCATTAGAAACCTCCAACTAAGACCATTGAAGA
>CAODLS010409620.1:0-11727 GCA_948243855.1 Flueggea neowawraea
ATTAGTTGATGAAGAAGTCATCTTTCAATTGTTTGATTTGCAATCGAAGGAAATAATTTAATTCTCCCATCATACTCATCTCAAATTCCTTGTGCATATCTTTTACAAATTCCTCACACAAATACTCATTAGTAGCACCAAATATAATATCATCCACATAGATTTGAACAATTAACATGTGATTAGTTTTCTTTTAACAAAAAGTGTTGTGTCAACCTTTCCTCTTTTGAAATCTTTTTCAAGAAGGAAATTACGAAGCCTTTTATACCAAGCTCTAGGAGCTTGCTTCAAACCATACAAAGCCTTAGTAAATTTAAAAACGTGATTTGGATATTTGTGATCAATAAAACCGAGAGATTATTCCACATACACTTCCTCTTTTAAGAAACCATTTAAAAATACACTTTTTACATCCATTTGATAAAGTTTAAAGCCTTTAAAACAAGCAAATGCACACAATATGCGAATGGGTTCTAATCTAGCAACGGTAGAAAATGTTTTATCAAAGTCTATGCCTTCTTCTTGGTTATAGCCTTGTGCAACAATTCTAGCTTTATTTCTAACAATCTTTCCATTTTCATCAGTTTTGATCCTAAACACCCATTCAGTCCCAATAATGGACTTATCCTTAGGTTTAGCAACTAGTTCCTATACATTATTTCTTTGAAATTGATTGAGTTCATCTTACATGGCAATACACCATTGTTCATCATTTAAAGCAATATCAATATTCTTAGGCTCTATTTGAGAAAAAAGGCAACATTATCAATATCAAGATAAGTAGAGGATCTAGTTGTTACCCCTTTTGATACATCACCGATTATTTGCTCTTTTGGGTGGTCTTTTGCAAATCTCCATTCTTTGGAAAGGTCTTGATGTTGTTGAGCTTTTTGATGATCATAAGATTTTTCATCATTAGTCTCCTTGCTTTCTTGATTTTTATCTTCCTTGTCATCAATGCCAAGCTCATCCATTTTGTTAACAATATATATATCATCATCATCAACACAAGTTCTTTGCAAAGAATTGTTAGCTTCATCAAAGATAACATGAATGGATTCTTCAACTTTAAGAGTTCTTTTATTGTAAACTCTATAGGCTTTACTAATGGAACAATAACCAAGAAAAATAGCATCATTCGACTTTGCATCAAATTTACCAATATTTTCTTTTCCATTATTAAGAACAAAACATTTGCATCCAACTGCATGAAATGAAATGTTAGGCTTTCTTCCTTTCCAAAGCTCATAAGGAGTTTTCTTGAGCTTGGATCGAATTAGTGCCTTATTCAATATGTAGCAAGCGGTATTGACTGCCTCGTCCCAAAAATACTTAGGAAGATCATTATCATTTAACATGGTCCTAGCCATTTCTTGTAATGTTCTATTTTTCCTCTTAACTACATCGTTTTGTTGAGGAGTTCTAGGTGCCAAAAAGTTATGATTGATACCTTGTTCATTACAAAAAATTTCAAATGGCTCACAATCAAATTCCCTTTTTCTATCCCTTCTGATAGATACAATAGTGTATCATTTTTCCTTTTGGACCTTTCTACTAAATTTTGTGAATGCATGCGTGGCTTCATTTTTATGTGCAATGAAAAAAACCCATGTAATGCGTGAGGAATCATCAACAATGACAAATGCATATTTTTTGCCACCTGAGCTCATAGTAGATGTAAGACTAAATAAATATGTATGCAACAACTCGAAAGGCCTCAATGTAGAAATCAATTTTTTTTCTTTTGAAAGAGGCTTTTGTTTGTTTTCCTTTAATACATGCATCACACACAATATTGTTTTCAAATTTCAATATTAGCAAACCAACAACCAAATCTTTTCTAGACAATGTTGAAATTAAATCCTTGCTTGCATGACCTAATTTTTTATGCCAAATCCATGCATTTTCATTAAAAGATGAAAGACATTTTTCATTGAAAGATTTTAAGTTGTTCAAATCCAATATGTAGACATTTTCATGTCTATGCCCAACAAATAAAACTTTTATATCTTTGATGCTTTCGATAATGTACTGAGATGATTCAAATATCACACGATTATCCATATCACACAATTGGCTAATACTAAGCAAATTCTGCTTCAATCCATCAACAAGACAAATCATTTTAATATCCTAACCCATTTCACCTTTACCTATGATTTTTCCTTTTGAATTATCTCAAAAGGTCACATATCCACTCCTTTTAAGCTCTAGTTTGGAGAATTGATTTTTGTCTTTATTCATGTACTCGGAGCAATCACTATCAAGATACCAAGTATTTGTCTTCATCTTGGCCCTCATGCATACCTACAAATATCAATTTCAATTTCTAATAAGGGTTAGTCTTAAACTTGTTGGAAAGGATGGTTCCTTTAGGAACCCACGCCTTCTTCAGTCCAAAATATGCACGATTCCTAACATTACAAGAATATGCAATATTTCCGATTTTATCATAATATATGCAAGTAGAAAATGAAAAAGATGCATGTGATTTAACAAACCTAGTATGGTATGATTTGTTGTCATTTTTGTAATCATACCTCAACCCACTTTTGGACAAAGACAACCTTTAACTATCGAGAAGCTTGTCAATGGTTTCTTTCCCTTGAGTGAGTTTATGAGAGACATTAGTGAGCCATGCAACTTCTTTGTTGCAACATTATTATTCACTAAGTCTTCATTTTTGTTAGTGAAGCATTTACCAAGCTCATTTTTTAATCTATCATTCTCTTTTGTCAAAATATCATTCTCATTTTGCAACATCAATCTTCTTAACAAGTTCACACACAATTTTCTTTAATTCAGCATGCTTAATGACAAGCTTCCTAAATTCATTAGGAAAGGATTCAAATGCTTCGTATAATTCATCATGAGTGTAGGATGCAGTTACCTCATCCGCTTCTTCTTCATTGTCTCCAATAGCCATAAGACACAAGTTTGCTACCTCATCAATGTCCTCATCATCATTTGAGCTATCATCACTATTGCTTCAAGTAGCCACCATCACTTTGCTTTTCTTCTTGAATTTTTTGTTGGCTTTCTTTAGGAGAGGACATTCAAATTTGATGCATTCGGGCTTCTTGCATTCATAAGAAATGATTTCATTCTCCTTCTTGTTAGAAGAGTCTTTCAAACCCTCTTTCTTGTACAAATTTTTGGAGAATTTCTTCTTTTTGAGGAATCTATTGAATTTTCTAGTAAGAAGGGAAATTTCCTCATTTTCATCTTCATCTTCACTATCACTAGAAATATCTGCCTTTGAGGTTGAAGCTTTGAGTGTTATACTCTTTTCATTCTTCTTCTTCTTCCTCTTTCATACTCATCCCTTGAGTAAGTAATGATCCTATAAGATCCTCCAATGTTAGTGTTAAGAGATCCTTAGCTTCTTGGATAGCATTTTTTTTATTGGAGCCCAAGGTTTTAGCAATGATCATAAGATCTTCCTCATTAGCTCAGAATGTGTATAAGTTTTTCCAAAAGCTTTGAGGTCATTGATGATGTCGTTGAATCTCTCAAACATTGCTTGTATCAATTTATCTAACTTCATCTTGAAGAGTTCATATGTATGAACAAGGAAAGACACCTTGTTCTCTATCACTTGCTTGGTTCCTCCATAGGTCACTTTAAGAGTGTGCCAAATTTCATGACCATTTTGGCATTGTTGCACTTTGTTGAATTGGTCTCTACTGAGTGCACAAAATAGAATGTCCATAGATTTATGATTAGAGGAAACAAGCCTCTTCCACTCTTCCTTTGGCTTTTCAATCCTTTCACCATCAACGATTTTAGTTGGAATGAATGGACCTTCTTCCACAATTTTCCAAACTTCAATGCTTTCTAACCTCAAGAACACCATCATCCTTGTCTTCTAATACAAGTAGTAACCACCATCGAAGAAAGGAGCTCAGTTAATAGACAAACCCTCATATCTGGATATATCACTCGTGGATGCTATTTGGATCTTTATCTCTTAGGATGTTAAGCCTTGCTCAAGAGAACTATCTCTAATACCAATTATAGGTCTGAATGGCAAACTATCTCTTAGGATGTTAAGCCTTGCTCAAAGCCAAGATTTACAGTGGTTTGGCCCTCTTAGCTTTTGTCCACTCCTTAAGCTTCTCCTTTAGATTTTGAATCCACTATATCTTCCTTCTTCAATGGCTAAAGGCAACCACTACACACTCTTGCTTCAATGGATGCAAGATTAAACCACCTCATAGTACAACCCTTGTTTTTAAGACAAACAAAAAAATCATTCCTCTCTCTAATACAATGGAATTATTACTGAAGGAAGAAAAAACATGAAACTAATCACTCTTAAGAAATAAAAGATTTGCAAGTATAAAACTCTATTGAGAAATGTATAAATGATTTGCCAATAAGATCAAGAAAAAGCTTGATGATTGCAAGTTGTTATCCTTGTTTTTTTTGAAGCTTCTTGGGTCTATTAATAGCTTTCCAAGTCATAATAGTTGTTGGAGTATTGAGTATAGTCGTTGTTAGATAGAGCAGTCCAGTATTTAATACTTTTACACAGCTTCTAACTCGAGTAAGAGATGTGTGTAACTTGATTTAGCTATTTCTTGAAAACATTTCTAGAAACATGTTGCTCTAGTAAGATATATGGGTAACTCAAGTTAGCCATGAATCTGACCATTGGGACCACCAACCCTCAACATTTAAACTATGAATTCGTCAGTCCTAAGTATAAAATTTATGTTTCCATGTGATTACTCGAGTAAGAGATCTTGTTACTAGAGTTATAGGTGCATCTTTGGGTTTTCTGTTTCATTAAGTTGGCCGAGTAATTGCATGGTGTTGCACGAGTTGAATTTTCATATCTTATTCACCTGGATAGTCGACATACTCAAGTGAGTGGTTTTGTTACTAGATTGAGATAATGATCAGACAACTTGAGTTATTCTTCTGGTTACTCTAGTCGAATTTTCATCTCTGATTCCCTGGTAGATGTCTTACACGAGTTGGGAACAAACGTTACTTGAGTGATATGAGGGTCAGACAACTCAAGTTACACAAACTGGTACTCAAGTTAGAGCACTTGATCCGTAGCCCCTGGAAGTCCTTCCTGTTACTCAAGTGAGAGTATCTTAATCCTTGTCTTTGATCATGTCGATTGCTTGAGTTGGAGCTTTACTTACTTAAGTTAGGTAAGGACGATCACGATTAAATGATTAAGTACCAAACTCAATTTTGTCCATCATCAAAACATAAAGGAATTGAAATGTTAACCACCTCTGGTTCAACAATTAATTATGAGAGAGATGGATGTACTGAATGCGTAATTCCATAACTCAACAGGAACCAAGACATTTGTCAACAAAGCAGAACTTGTATCAATTAGATGTCAATTTTGAGATCTAAAATTCCATCTTTTTCATGCACATAAGGGAATGCAACATGATGAACAATACCGTGACTTTAAAGATGTTTATTTAGTTATTGATATTCACCACCCTTATTGGAATGGAGAGCTTTAATTTTTGAATTGAATTGACAATGAATTTAAGAATAAAAATGATGAAATTTGAGAGAACGTCACTTTCTTCTTAAGAAATCACAAGCATGTGAAACGGGTGAACTCATCAACCAATTAGAGACAGTAACAATAACCTAAAGCTAATAAAACTAGAAATGGACGTCAAACATAGGAATAGATGATTTCAAAAGGCTTAGTACTCTTGTGTTGGACTGATGCAAGAGGCATGCAAGACAATTTTCTAAGTTGATAAGACGAACAAAGATGAGACTGTGACATATGAGAATGAGGATGACCTAGACAAAATGCCAAATATCGAAAGAGACAAGCTCATTAAGACAAGTGACTTTAGGCTCAATGGTCCCACCTTCACAAGGGTAAAGTCCGTACTTACTCGAGCCATGAAACATGATCTTCTTAGTGACCTAATCCTTAACATGAAAGCAAGGTCGCCACAATTCAAGAAAACAATTAATATCTTTGGCAAACGTTTTAACATAAGGAACAATTTTGCAAGACTAGGAACATATAAGACATTATTTAGGTAAAAGGAATGCGTATGAGTGATTAAGTTTAAGATACCAAAGCGAGATATTTGCAAACCTTCATTGTTTGCTACATTGACTTGGTTTAGGCCATTGTACTCTTTGATAATATTTAGTGTAAAGAGGTTGGGTGTGAGGTGGTGTGAAGCACTTGTGTCCAAATGCCAAGGTTAAGCCTGAGGCATGACTTAAGAGGGGTATGTTTTTTATATAGGCATGGTACTAAGAGTGTGATGCAGTAACTCAGCATGTGGCCAATCACCAAATCTTTCATTGCCATTATTAAAGAGTGTAGTGACATATGCAGTGATTTGTTGTATGATTCCAAAAGCCACAGATTTGGCATATGGCTGGCGAATGCCAGGAGAGCAGAAACTGAGATGGGTGTTGTGTTGGTGTTTGCAAAGTAAGCAACAAAGGAGCATTACAGATTGCAAGATTTGCAACTTTGGACCCAAAGCTCTTGGAAGAAGAATCTCATGAGCAACGCATTGACCATACAACTTATGGGAAGAAACTGGCTCCAAACATGTATTTGGGGCAGCAATAACACTACAGCATTCAACATCGATGTTAAAACAGTAATCACACTGAGTTCAACTTAACGAAAAGGACAATTTGTAGTAGAGAGTTCATCGACAAGGGACTTTCCCTTATATAAGAGATCACTAATGGATAAATCATTATTTTTTAGTTCTTACAACTCAATATGGAGTTGGAGTTGGCATTGTTTTAGAAACCCAACCGAAAGCATAATCGAGTGTAGTCCATACTTAATGAGAAGATGGAAGGCCAATAGCCTAGAGAAAGACCTCTTTAGAGAGACATGAGAGAAGCCACAAATGAACATTTGATTCTTCTAAAACCAATGGTGTAATCAGGATTAGGAACCATAATAAAGATGTCATTAGAGGATGGACTCATAATAGGAGCAGCTGAAGTGGAGCTGTAAACAAAACCAATAAGTTTTTGATAGTTAAGGAGCGGGATGAATTGAGCACGCTAGTCAATATAATTCTATACATCCAACTTGACAGAAAAGATATAGTTGGCGACAGTGAGAACAAATGGAGTAGAGAGAGAGAGGATGAATATAAAGACCAATAGTGGCAGGAAGTATATACACACACATCCAATGTACAAGTATCACAACAACCTATATGGAATAAAACTAATATATTATCCTTTATCCTTTACAAGCACATCAATAGGAAGTATGATTTTGAAAATGTCAAAGTTCAACGAGAACAGATTGACTTGGAGAACCCACACACGACATGTGTCTCTTATGACTTGCATAGGATTTGACTTGTATTATCCTTTGACCTATTTTTTTTTTAAGTCATTTTATGTTCATTTTGGTCGATAACACGCCCTTACGTTTTTTTGGTAAACATTTGTTGCCATTATTATATAGTATGTCAAATAGATAAGTAGCTCACTTATATAGGTGATCACCTTAGTTTTTCAATGAGTTGCTAAAGACTATGATGAGGCAAATTTTGAACAAATAGTGAATGAGTCTGAGAGCTAGTTCCAAATAAGTGTCATATTGCTTAAGTATGAGGATAGCCTTATTAAGGTGCAACATTAAATGTATGAGCAAAATGTTGTATGAAATGGATCAAGACCTATGAAATATTATGCCTAATCTCATGCTGAATTATAATTAATCCAAACATATTTTGCCTTATTTAATTCGAACTAAGGTTAAATGTGTTGGATCATGGATGATCTATATTAAGATCATTCTATGTGTGATTATTAAATAAAACATTTGATGATGAAAGAAAGGCAAGACTTGGAGTTCATCAATGAAAGAAGGCTCGACATTATGAAACAACATCACTAGAAGAGATTAACTTATGCAAGCCCAAGCACAACATACATAAGTGTCAGTTAATGTACGCAAGAAATGACTAATGTATGTTAGGATGATGCTAAAAGAAAATAGAAACTACTGGATCGTTCTGGAGAAAGAATAATGTACACAAAGATGACGTTACATTTGTAAATGGCTCATAATGTATGCAAGAAAAAGGACAACGTATTTAAAGGATGAAGACAAACAAAGATATTTCGACCGTTGAAGAAGATATTGAAATGATTGAATGTAGCAATCAGATTCCCAAGAATAGCATACGCTATATGAAGAATAACATACGAAGGTTTGTTTTGTTGTCCCAGGATGACAATCTAAAAGGGGGTGAATTGGATTTCTTAAGAACTTTTAAAATCTTTTACAAATCTAACAACAAAACTAAAATGATTCGATATATATATTCAAAAACTTCAATTGTAAGCACAATAGGCACAATAAACCAATTCATAAATAAGATTAATAGATCAAGATAGCCATGAATGTAAACATTTAAGGGACGAGAGAATCAAACCGTCGATTTATAGTAGTTCGGCCCTCTTTGACCTATATCTACTCCTCAAGCCACGCTTGAGAGTTTGAATCCATTATCTCCCTACTTTTGTTTATAGGGAAACCTTTGTACAACTCTTATGTCCTGAGGATCACATGCAACCGTTACACCTTCTGTTTTTTTTACGGGTTGAATAAGAAAATCTTTACGCCCATTAGTTTTTCACAGGTTCTACTAGCAAACCTTAAAGCACTTCAAGCTTTTCACTGGCTAAACTAGAGAACCTATAATCAACTCATACAAATGATGAAGTACATTGAGTTACTTCATATCTCTTACAAATCTAACAACAAAAATAAAATGATTCGATGTATATACATATATATATATATATTCAAAAACTTCAACTATAAGCACAATAGGCACAATAAGCCAATTCATAAATAAGATTAATAGATCAAGATAGCAATGAAGGTAAACATTTAAGGGACGAGAGAATCAAACCGTCGATTTATAGTAGTTCGGTCCTCCTTGACCTACATCCACTCCTCAAGCCACGCTTGAGAGTTTGAATCCATTATCTCCCTACTTTTGTTTGTAGGGAAACCTTTGTACAACTCTTATTTCCTGAGGATCACATGCAACCATTACACCTTCTGTTTTTTTATGGGTTCAATAAGAAAACCCTTACTCCCATTAGTTTTTCATAGGTTCTACTAGTAAACCTTAAACCACTTCAAGATTTTCACTGGATAAACTAGAGAACCTATAATCAACTCATACAAATGATGAAGTACATTGAGTTACAACATGTACAAACTCAGTAAAATGATTTTTGAACCACCTCTAATGTGTTTGCAAGTAATAAGAACAAAGTTGAGTGTGTAGGAAGTGAATATGCAGCAACAAGAGCAAAGATTTGTGTAGTATGAGGTTCAAGGATTTTCTTAAAGATATTCTCTCTTATTATGTTGTTCTATATATTCTTCTTATTGTTCTTCTATGATAGAATTCTATTTATGGCTAAAAGATGTCAATTTGACAATTGTATAAAGTAGAGAGACATTGTGCAATGATTACTAGCCGTTGTGATATGCATTTCAAACTTTAGCTTTTGTTAGAACAATCTTTATGTACGTTGTCACAACTCTAGCGTACGTTAACCATTGCTTGAGTGAATAATGTGGCTCTAGCTATTCCACCATTACTAAATATTGTGCCTGACTTTTGAAGTAAGGTGCGTAGCACACCATTCTTAACATTCCAGAGAGTTATCTCTACATTCAACGCCTTTTATTTGCGTATGTAACCAAGCAGTTGCATGCGTAATCCGTTTGAACTTTGTGTGTTATTCACATCATCTAACGCATATAAATGATTTGAAAATTTGAATTTGTACTTGATGTATCAATCAACTCTAAAAAACCTACTACGCCTTTTATCGTTTTCTTTAGCATGCTCAGACATTTGTGTGTGTGCTCAACAATGTTCCATATGCTCATGATTTACGTACGTTATTTGTCCAGCTTATTTTCCCATTCTAGCTTATTTGTCCATACTTCACTACTTTCCTTTCTTGAGTGTGTAACCATCTGTTGAGTGCACAAGTAAATTGTCACATGTGTAAGAGACATTGAGTGCGTAAGTTACCTCAGTGTTGTGTGTGAAAGTATTCATGCAAGCACAAGTATCAAACTTTAGTTGTTTGTCTTGATTACGGCTTTCTTCAGCGAGCATGTTATGTGCTTAACTTAAGCAGTTGCATGCTTAAGTAATCCTAAGTGTACATTGGCTTTAGCTTTCCATGCAGTAATATTTTGTCCTTCTTCTTTCAGTTTTTTTCATCCTCAAAACTTAAGTGTGAATCTATTGGGTTCAACATGTTCTACCGTATGTAAAGACTTTCCAGACATCATAAACATCAATGGTTGTACTCCAACAACTAGTAGATCAGCTCCAACGGTCATTTGGCATAGAAAGGCTATAAATACAACAAGAAAGATCAGAGTAATGGTTTAAGAACATATGGTATCATTGTGCTAAAAACTCTCATCAACTACAAGCATCAAAAACATCAAGATCATGCTAGAGACAAAATCAAAAGCATCATGTTCTGACAGTCAATTCTAACATAGTGCTTCATTCTTTGCAAACATTTTGTATACACTTTGGGTGTAGGAAAGTGTAATATCTTTCATGTTTCACTTGTGTTTTGATTGAGATTTTCATCCGTCATTGATCATAATTTGTGGTTCGCGTTCTTAGAATTATGTTTTAGATGATGAACGATTATTGTTTTTGGATTGATTTAAGGATCCTTGATCATATTTGGTGTTCGAATTCGTGAATAATTTTATGACATTCATAAACATACATGGCAGTGGAAATAACAAATTTTTTTAACCTTCAAAACCTAGAATTTGACCAAGGATACATGCACATCAACATACACGATTAGGGTTAGCAATATTTACCTTAAAATCGTTTCTTTGTTCGAACGAATGGCAATGTTGGAGTAGCTTTTAGAATTCAAAATCCGAATCTCCTTTCTTTCACGTTACCTTTGCACGAACGTGTCTAGAGGTATCCGCATGAACGAACTTGCTTGAATCGGCGACGTGTACTAGCACTAAGAATAGCTATTCTAGCCTCACGAATTTTCTCTCTCTTTTATGCGTGAAATTCAGTCAACCCTATAAAAGCATTGAAAAAAATCCGGCCACACCATGATACACATATATATAGAGATGTGTGAAACCCTAGTGTAAGTTTACTAGGTTTCTTCTTACTTGTCCTACAAGTATAAGAACTCTATATCACACATTAATAAGGGCTCCTAAAAAATATGAGTGTGTAGAAATTTTCCTAAAAAATAGGTGCATAGCCAAATTTCTCCTTGTCAGTGTGCACTAGGTTTTCTTTCTCTTGTCATACAAGAATAAGGACTCCTAATAAATAGGAGCATGGCTGAATTTTACCTAGGGATTTTAATGTTATTAGGCTTTTAATTATATGATACATTATTATTAAATAAATTACTCTTATTAATATTTGCACAGGCCAAATTTATGTCACACATAAAATACCCCAAAATCTATTTAACTTAGTAAGAAGTAATTTATACTAAAAGTCCATTATATTAATGGATAATATCTTATATTATATTTATGATATAAATCATAAAACCCTAAATTATTAATAATTAATCAAATTAATCATGTCAATAATTCAATTACCATGAGAGAGAATATTTGTGAACCAATTCAATCCGTTCTTGTGTGTGACCCAATAGGCCCACTCGAAGATGACAATG
>CAODLS010409834.1:0-13020 GCA_948243855.1 Flueggea neowawraea
GGTCCAACCATTTCTTTACTGTTGCATCAGCTGCTTCAAATTCAATGACTTGTTTGAATTGATACCTACCAAATTCCCACAACACTTGACCTCATTTCCAAACTTATGCAAGTCACGTTTCGAGTGATCTTGGTCACAAGACATATTGAAGAAGTAAATGTCATTAATAAGATAGTCAAACCAAGAGTCGAGAGGCAACCAAGAAGAAGAGAAATTAATCAGAAAATTCATTCTTTTATTGCATCTCCACAGTTCAATTTTCTATAATAACTTAAAGTTGTTAGTAGTTCATTAGCAAGTACTCCCTCTTTCTTCAAAAAGTATTTTTTTAGATAAATTATTTTATCAAAACAAGTAATATTTTATAAAATAAAAAAAAAATTATTATTTTCTTTCATATTTATTCTCTTATTAAATTATTTTAAATAATTACATTCCAACTACTTTCACTAGAATAAATAAAAATAATATAATAAATTATCACTATAATCAATGTAATTTAATTATTTTTTTAATATATGTGTTAAAAACTTAAAAATCACTCTTTAAGGAAAGAAGGGAGTATACTACCCAAACACACAAACTAACTTTCCCTAGGGCCTTCGAGATTATAACCGTTAATACTCTAATCTTGAAAAAAAAAAGTGACCATACAGATATGTATTCAGCGCAATAAATATTCATTTGCACAACTTATGTTGTAGTTAAGAAGTTTACGACAGTGGAGAGATATGACATGTAATTGGTACAGATTAGGGAAGATCTAGGTAAGTGGTAAGTACTTACTAGTTACATAAGTGAGATTATAAGCTAATAATGCCTAACATAAACCCATTATTTTATCTAAACTAGATTCTTTTATGAGATATGAACTAAGCTAAGAGCCAGAAGTTCTTCTGCCACCTTGTACTGATAAGGTATCCACCCACTCCTTTGCTTTGCTTCCTCACCCCAATTGTCAAACACTCAACACTGTTGATGCATTCCTCCACAAAATCTTCACTGCTGCTAGTGCCACAGAAGCTGACAACACAAGTCCATAATCCATTAATCAATAATTTTTTTAATCAACTCACTTGTTTTTTCTTTAAACTAATTAATCAAAGATGTTATGAGTAAATTCAATTATTTTCATAAATTTGGACCTACCAACTGAGGAGTGAAGAAGGCCTTTTCTGACCCAGAACTAGCACGGAAACCTCTAGCTTCTTCACTTGGCTCATCATTGTGGTCAGCTTTGGTCCTTGTATCACCAGTGCTTCCACTTCCACCTAAGTATAGTCCAAGAATAATTACTCAAGATTGATTATGTTAATTAGATGTTAATTAGTCTATTATCATGTTTATGAAAAACAACTTAATGAAAAAAGTACATGAAAATTAAAGAAAGAAAAGGTGAAAAATGAAAAGATAGAAGTATGACAGAGCATTGTTCCCTCTTCCGCAGTTAAACAATTCTCAGAAAGGAAACCAAAAAAAGTTAAAAGGAAAAGAATGACTGAATATTTTCCCACAAAAAAGCATTCAAAGATTAACAGAAAAAAGAAAAAGAGAAACCAGGCAAGAGATCTAGTAGACACAATAATAGCACTCTTGATAGTCTACATGGGATCTTTCAGACACCACACAAACCAAAAAAAATGGAAAAAAATGAAAGAACAGAATTAACATATTAACACAGAATTAACATATTAACCCCCAAAACAGCCTGGTTGCTAACAAAACCAAATTAATTTGTTAAGCGAGCTACTTGAAAACAATTAACTTAGGACTAGAGTTTTCAGTCTCCAGTGCTGAAAATTTAAACCCAAATGGAAGTTAAATTGAATATGAAACACTGAATGAACATAAATGCTTTGAAAAACAAAGAAAACCAACATGTTTATAATCTATAGTAATAATTAATGACAATATTGAAGTTGGATAAACCAATATGTAAAAAGAAGAAGAGAGAAACTAAGAATGTACCTCAGGTTTGCAAGCCTTGCAGAGAGAACCAAGAGAGCTAGCAAGGTAAGGAAAGGAAGAAGAAGACTCAGAGGAAGTAACGCCACTAGGAGGTATAATATGAAGCAGAGTAAACAAATCACCCTTGTTGACAACATGAGTGAGTGCCCACATCATTGCATGCTTTGAATGTGAAGTTTGATCCACAACTACCATCACTCTCTTCCTCATCACTAACCCACCACAACCATTCTCAAAACAATTCTCATACAAACCTTCCATTTCCTTGAAATATGAGCAACACCCACTTTGTTCAACACTAGTGCTATGCTTACAATAGCTATCACTGGTGTTTCTTTTCGCCCACCTTTCTGATGAAGATCCCCAAGCCTCTCCTCCACTTAACTGCCTTAAAAATGAACCAGCTGAACTTGGCATTCTATTATTTTTCACCAATGTGGGCGTGTGTCCTTATAGCTAGCTAGCAAGAAAACGTGCAACAGTTGAGTGCTAGAGCTACAGCATGCTATAACTCTAGAGCTCAGAGATGATTGATGACTGAAAAAAACAGGAGTCTTGAAGATTCAAGAAAAGATTGTACTAACAAGAAAGAAATGAAGAGAGAGAATGGGTGATGGTGGTGATGATGGAAAGAGAGGATTTTTAAGAGGAAGGACACGTTAAAGTCACGGGAATCCCTGCAGGGATGGATGTGGCTTTGTGCATTGGTAGAGAGCAGGGTGAGTAGAGACAATAAACAATCTCTCTCTCTCTCTATATAGGGTCAGTTTTTTATGATGAAAGTGAGGATTCTTTGTACTGTACTCTATTTCAGATTCTTTCTATTTTCTTTATATATTAATTAAATAGAAATGTTAACAGGCTTTTTTGTGATTCAATTGCTTGTTTACAGACTGTTCATCGGGTTTAATATAAATTCATCGAACCAACTTTGAAAAAATTTGTGCCAAAATCTGTAAAAAAAATGAATGAATGAATGAATTAATTGAAAAGATTAGATAAAGGAGTCATTTGGTAAACATAGCATTTAATATTTTATGTATTTAATATTTATTAAAAAAATATATTTTTTCTTTATTTTATACTATACAATTATTATTAATTATTATAAAAATTATACAAAATAAATAAAATATTACTCATGCTAAACAAGCCCAAAATAAACAGTTCACTCATCCTTGTTAAATTAATTAAAACACAACCAGGGCGGAGTAGCACAGGGGGTTAAGGACTTAAGGTGTTGTTGGACGGCCATCTTGGTTGTGTTCAAACTTCCCCTGATACCAACTTGCGTTGGTGGACAACTCTGCGTAGGCTACCATTTAAACCAAGGTTTGAGTGATTAGCACTAACCCAATTAGATTATGTGATCTGCCTGAATTCCTGATCTGAGCATTGGAGCCTGCTCAAGCTTATGTTTTGTTTTATAAATAAGATTATTCAATGAAGAAATATTAGAACCCATACCATATGAATATGATAGATATAGTGGCGAAAATGGCACATGGGTTTATAGGAGAGGAAGGTGGGGCTTTGGGTTAGAATAGACCAAGCCCTAGCAAGTTGAAGTGGAACCATTTGCACCTACTTTGTCTTGTTTCTCAGGTGACACCAAATCCATTTCTACTTTGCAAATTTTTTTTAGACGTATTTTGCTTTCAATATTAATTGGCATATACCCCATGAGAGTATCCTGGCGGAAAGGGTGTGTGACCTTTGTTCGCATGACGCGGATTCGAGTGGGAGCAACGACAACTTTGTGTTGCCTGTTGTTGCGGGCTTGTGTCGTGCACTAGAGCAAGGAATTCTCCCGGAAGCTTGTCTCACGGCGGTGCTACGGTGACCTCACTAGTGCACGGACCCAAACTCGCTGCTGATATCAGCTATGTGTAATATTCTGCCCGTTTCAGCTATGTTTCCTATAATGATGGTATTTGATGCTCTATGAGGATAAGCACGTGTGGGTTGATGTTGTAGAACCTTGAGAGTGGCGAGTTTCAAGAATGGATAACTCGAGTTAGTGAAATAGGTAACTCGAGTTGTATTACCCTTATACAACTCGAGTTAGCCAGAATTATAACTCGAGTTAGGCGAGATTCATATAACTCGAGTAAAATTTGTGTAACTCGAGTTATCTATGCAAAAATAGAACGACACGTTTTGGTATTCTTCGTCTTTAAGGACTCCAAACCGACTGAAATTCGCCATTTGCTCCACTTCTCTTCCTCCAGATGCTTCTAAACTCTCTCAAGTTGTTCCTCAACACTTTCTTTCGGTTTCTTGAGGTAAGATTGGGTTTCTAATCCTTTCTTTCCTCATGTTTTCTTCAAGATTGTGCATATTAGGGTTTTGGAATAAAATGGGTTTAAATCATTTCGGTTTGGGTGATTCCGAGTTGTTTTGATGGGTTTGGGTATAGATTTGTGTTCAGAAAGTTGATTAGAGTCAATGTATGCGTTTGTAAGTGATGTTATTGGTCGCATTGAGAGGTTGGTCGAATTGAGTAAATCTGGGTAAGTGACTTACTCGAGTAAGCATTTTCGATAACTCGAGTAAGATAAACCAGGATTTACTCGAGTTATTTATGACTAACTAGAGTAAAATAACTCAGGATTTACTCGAGTTATTTCTGACTAACTCGAGTAAAACAGACTACGTATAACTCGAGTTAGCTCTTGACTTACTCGAGTAAATCATGGTTCTGAGGGACCAAACTGTGACTTTTCGTATTTGTTGATTTCGGAGAGTTCGAGTAAGAATTTGGAGATTCAAATTTTGAATGTCTAGTCGGTGATCCCAACAGTCTTTGAGGACTGTTTTGCAATTTGTCAAGTCTCAGGAACTAAAACATAATTTTACATTGGTCGGAGACCAAACTGTAATTTTACGTGGATTGTATATTTTGGGTCGAGGGTGATGGATTTACTCCCGATATAGATTTTCAGTGAATCCGAAGGTCAACATCTGCATTTGCATACCATGCATTGGTACTGTCACAGTACCACATTTTGATATATGCTTTGTCTATGTTTGTTACAGCTTCGTGTGCCTGCCAGTATGAGCAGCCACCCACTAGCGGTGTTTGACTGGGTCATCAACGTTGGATACCAAGTGAGTGAAATGACAACTTTAAACACATAAGTTGTGTCTTCAAAATTGGGTATATTATTTTGATATGCCTGGCTATGATATGAAATTGAACTAATAAGTATTGGGTTAATTAATAATCTGGACTATGTGATTATTAATAAATCAACGTTTGCTATGGAAATTATAAAGTATATATTGGTATATATATGCAAGAGTATTTTGTAAATGATGGAATAGAGAGAAAGATGATGTATGATTGTATGTGGAATATTATGTATGTATCACACTTTGACATGGGGACACTTATGCTACGGGGTCGAAGTAGCCTTTGGTATACCAATGCTTTGTTAAGGCCCTAGTTATCAGGGTAATGGGATAACCATGTATCCAGGCCAGATACACGCTTTTATGAGCAATCAGGTGTCAGAGTCCACATTGCTATGGATATGGAAATATTTCAAGGTCCCGTATTATGAATTCACAAGTATATGTATATATTGTCTGAATGCATGTTATGTGATATGGATGTGAATGTTTTGGTAAAATGAATTTCAAAAAATGTATTATGTATATAGTATGTATACTATATGGTATCTATATATGTGTGCGGTATTTTGAAAAAGGGTTTTAAACCATTCATTGTGAGGCACATATGAGGCGGTCTGACGTGTTGTTCCCTCACTATGAATTCTTACACCTTTTTCTTCTGCTGTTTATGTTAACCTTCTTTCACAGGTGACATTTTGTACGCTCGGCATCTGATCTGTGCCTCGAACCTAGTGAGGCGCTTTTGACTATAATGAGTGCTCTCGTTCGGACTCTACTTTGTTCTGTCATAGAGCTCCACATTGGACTATTGTTGGGATATTGGGCTACACTTGCGTATTTTGGAATTAACTCTGATGATTTTATATTTTTGTTAATATTTTTGCTATATTGTATATATATATATAAATAGTTTTCTTTCATTTATAAACGTTTTTATAAATGCTTTAAATAAATATTTGGATAAGTCAGGTAGAATGTATGTACACAGAGGCTTGTGCGAGATGGATCGGGTTTTCACAGACGGTCCGCCTCATACGCCAGTCACGGGCCCGACTATGAGTCGTGACACTATGGCTCTCAGGAACATTCTGTAGCAGAGATATAATATCTGCACGGTAATGCCCAACAGGAGTATGCTACTATTGATCGCCTCAACTCTCCTTTTATCGATAAAAAAAATATTAATTGGCATATGAATACCACACAATCATTTCTGCTGCCAAACTCAGCAATCCAAACGTGACTCTCTTTTGGATTTATGCTATCCACCTTACGTCTTCTTTCTTTCAATTTCATGGCATTGTGTATATGTTATGGGCGCACCGGCACTACTCATTGTCTAAGAGACATTTAAATTGGATGCTCACTCTCTTAAATTTGATGTTTAAATTGATAAGTTTTCAAAAATATCATAAGTCACTCATAACCACATTGTGTTAATAAGCTCTCCTTAAACTATGTTATTCTACCAACAAATTGTTGATTTAATTCATTAGTTAGCCTACTTGTCTTATATGAACTATTTATCAAAGAGATAATATCTAATTTCAGAGAGAAAACTTACTACGAGATAAGTCATAACCATGGTTGATGCAACGCATCCCGGATTTGAATCGAGCGGTATGGGTGTGTACGTTTAATGCCTCATCGTGTTGAGTTGAGACCGACAAAAAAAATATTTGAATTTTTGACATGGTCACCTATGTGACCCTTGCAAAAAAACATATCAATTTCTAACAGAATTACTTTCAACAGCTTGCTATTTGACTATAAGATAAGTAAATTTACATAGTTCTTAGTGCATAGTCGCGAAACATACACTTGAATGTCTGCTATTTCGAGATAAGCTGGAAAAACGTAAAATGTCAATAATTTAGGTAAATTGAGCCCTTCAAAAGAAAGGACAAATCCACCCACCCACCAAATTAAATTTTGTGTTTCCATAAATCGGTAACAACTACACTATTATTTTAACTAGTGAGCAGTATGCATCAGAGAAGAGAACCATTGACAGGTTTCTTTGCTTCTTCTCATTCACAAGTCAGTGAGGTCACACGGGTCAGAGCTGAGTAAAGCCCGTAAAGGAAATGTGAAGAAGCTGTGATTAACATCAATGGCTTGAAAGAGAAATGGGGTAATAATAATTAATAATTTAATTAGAAATCAGAAATTAAAGAAGAAATGACAGAGTTTGGGCCCTCGTAAATTGGGTTCCTCTGGTTACTGTGTCAGAAAGTCGTACTTTCAAATAATTGCCGCCCGTCTAACTCGCTGGCTGCTCCCCCCACTTCCCTTGTAATTACCGCCATACCCTTCTCTCTCTTTTTTATAAATTAAATAATTTCTAAGTTAATGAAATATTCACGTTTTGAGACATCAATAACCGTTTAAAAAAAGAAGATATCTATTATACGAACAGCGGGCTTGGTAGCCAACTGGTAGTCACTATACTTAATGCAACGCATTCTAAGTTTGAATTGAACAATATATGTGTGTGTTTAATGTTTTTTTGTATTAAATTAAGATTAGATTAAAAAAAAGATGTCTATTATATGAGCATATATTCTTTGTAAAAATGAGTTTATTTATTTGGGTAGATTAGGAAACTTCTGCACATAATTTTAGTATATACAAGGATTTTTTTAAAGATTTTTTTGAAGTATATCAATCATTAAGCTTCCACAACATGGCTGATGAAAGAATAATGTGTCGGTTCAACTAATAAACAGTATAATAAATAGGTTAGATTTACTAATCTTGATTCCAGCTGAAGAACGATCCAACCAGCAACGGAGAGTGGTCCGAGGATCGTGCTTCTATGTTAGTCTCGCGAGCAAACCACAGTCAAATTGTCAACGGAAACATTCGTCTGTTTTACAGTCTAGATGCCGCTCTGGATCAGGACCATTGACGGACGTTGAACGAGTTGAGAGAGAGGCATGGCACGGTGGAAGAAGGGACCCATCTCTTCTTCATTTCCCTCTTTCTCACGTTGGTGGTCTTCCACATTGGAAGAATGAATTCATTTCATTCTTTCACCAATTTATAAGCCTTAATTGGGCTTATGGGCCTTATGGCTCATCTCAATTGGGTTTGCCAATTAATCTCGATCTATCGTCCCGGTTCATATCTTGACCGACCGAATTCGGTCCACCCGTCATGAGCGAACCGCTTTTTCCAACATCTTCCACTCGCACATGATAACATTTAAACATCATCATGTAACATGGTTATCACTCACATAACCATGGCCGATTCTTTCGTCATACAAGCAAATAGACCGCACGACCAGCATACAATAAGAGTATAATTGCTATACACATGTAAGGGATATATAACGACTCATAGCTCAATCTTGTCAGAAGTGTGTCTTACAGAACAACTTAATTCTGCCAAAGTGTATGCAACAACAGTACATACTGCTGGAACGTATGTCTTTCCGTAGTTCGTAACCACACAATTGTTGCTTTCAAACTTTTGATCTCACGAAAGTTTTACTTAAAGTTCACACATCATGTGACATACTACATGAAAGCACACTTTGCGAACTTTTGAGACTAGTGCAAATGCATCTAGAAATAAACTTCACCTCTTACACCAGACAATCTACATAGCTAAGTTTACTTTCCTAGCTTGACACGTTTGGTCGAATCAATCATGATCATTAACGGCAAGCTAAAGTAGTCAAACTTAACTACACGTTTTGAATGTGTTAAGGGTTCTAAGGGTAGATAGTACCGAGAATCACATGTTCACAGCAGGATCTCACACTAGAAAAAATGAAATCGGTTATCAATCTTTTTCATCCCCATGGTTATGTATATAGCACACATTGTATAATCATATATTGTGATGTTCTTTCCTTCCTTGGAGGAACACATGTTTATACAACATTATTAACACCACACAGAAGCGTCGGTTGCGATGTATCTCGCTATCTAACCTTAATCAATACATTAACAGGATTACTTCTGGCTTTCAGACAGGATATGATAAGATCTCTCAATTTTAACATCTGATCATTTAATGATCGGCATGAGAATTTATCCTATGGCATATAACTCTTTCATATGACTTTTTCTTGCCTTTTTATGATGAATTCACCACCGTAAAATACAAGACGATCTCTTGATTATGAGCATTCTCTTTCTACGTTCAAAACCAGCTTCATCTTAGTTCTTCCCCCAACGAACTAGGAAAACTAAGGTAAACACCCGTGTGAGTGGGTTACTTATCTGTCTAACATGCTTTCATACTCAAAGTTACAATAAATGTTAACTCTGAATATTTGTGCTCATGTATTGTCCATAATCATCTTATTAAAGATCATGTTTTAAGGGATTACACACTTTGTGTGCCATGCGGGTCTTAAGGAACTTATTCCTTATAGGATTTTACTAACGGATCTTATGATCACGTCTCATATGGACTTATATTCCAAGTTCACTTATCCTTGTGAAACTTGTACTCAAATTCACTTGTCCTTGTGCAAACAAGTCATTCACAAAATGATACTTGATTTCGATCTACTTAGTCTTATAATGGATCTTCTTGATCCTTAAGCAATCAGAGTCAACTATCACTAAAGACTGTCGTAGGTTCTTTAAGAGGTTAGTGCCAAGTGGACCATTCCACTCTATAACCAGCCTTTCTACTACACTGCAGATAATGAATCTATGGTCTCAGCTTCACTTGTCACACACTTATTGTTGAAGAATTTTTTCGGAGATGCCTTGGTTGAGTTTAGAGAGCGGAAGCGAGTTGAAGTGAAGAGAGAAAATAACACCGCAATTTAGAGTGGTTCGGTCAACATTGTCTACATCCACTTCTTAAGTCTCACCACTTAGGATTTCCACTATCTCGAAGATTGATTCTAACTCAATCCAACAAAGCCTTACACTAAGGTTGATTGCGACTCACACCTCTAAAGCCAACAAGGTTGATTACAGCTCATCCCTCTAAAGCCTACAAGGTTGATTACGACCCACCCCTCTAAAGCCTACCCAAGGTTGATTTCGGCTCAAACCGCTAAAGTCATTACAATATTGTTTTCCATAAGTTCACAACAAACATTTCCCCACTCTCAAAGAGTTTTACAAAATAGTTTACAAAAGTGAAAGCTATATGCTAAGAGTACATGTGCTTGATTGATGCTCATAATCTTCTCTCTAGCTTGAATTTGGTGTTTTGGGGTGATGAAATGATGAAAGTGTTTTAGACTTTGAAAGCATATGATCATCCATGTTTTTCTGTCATTCTTTGATATATTTATAGTTTTTCTAAGCCATATTACCTTTGGTAGAGAGAAACTAGCCGTTGGAGTTCATTTATAGCTGTTGCAGCCTTCTGAACCATTCATGACGTACTTCGTACCAAGCATGCGACGTTGTCTGCAAATTCTCCAAGTCTGCATAGGTTGTTATTCCTTAACGTACGTTGATCATAGCCATATCTCCAGATGACGTACATTGAATTTTCTCTGCGTAAGTTGTGCCTTTACTACGTATGTTATGCATGTATGGTGTACGTTATTTTTGATCTGGAACAATCCAGTAGGTCTACATACATTGTTGTTTGACAGCGTACGTTGTGGATTCCTCTACGTACGTTGAACATGCATAACATGCGTTGATCAACATGTAGTGGCTTGTTTTGTAATTCTGAGCTCTCCAACGTGTTCCACTTCAAGTCAAACATTTTCTTCGTCATCAAAATCTTTTGTACATCATCAAAACACATAAGGAACTTATTTTTGATCACCCATGATCCAACACTTATATGTGTTCCTCACTATTACGTGGATTGGTCTTTCAACCAAGTAAGAATACATAACCATATATAGATGTCCCTCTCGTCCACGTCATTACGTGGAGTAGCAACTGTGTCTCATTTATCGCAAGCCCTCACGATAGCACAGTGCCTTGTAGTACCTCCAAAGCATTCAAGTATCTCGCTCACAGCTTTTCAACACCCTCTTTATGTGTTGGATTAATGTTTTCTAACTAACTTGACAACTTAGCAAACTCTAGACATTTCATACATCTAGACATTTGATACAAGACATAATCTTGTATCTTAGTTACATGATATCTATAGGTTATGCATTTCTACAACTTAAATCATTCAAGTACTTTGTTGATCCATCTCACTTGAAGAAGAATAACAATCCATTGAAACGATCTCTTGGAGCTCGATTCCAAGGTCAACCCATATCATAAATCTCAAAGTTGGACCACGACCAATCATTGGTATCATTCAAGTACGCTAGACTGTTTCTAGATACAAGTGTGATATTTACACAATTTAGAATGACAAGATTCACCTTGAAACACATTGTATTATCATAACTTATAAGAATATACCATTCTCTCCAAAAATGTCTAAGGTCATATCTTGGACAATGAAACCATAGATTTCATTTCCAAATTCTCTATTGAGAGGACGATGAAACCATTAGAGTAAACTCGATAGGTTTCTACTCCAGATTCTCTATTGAGAAAATGAGTATACATCCGTTGATGTAGCCCGAGATATAGACTAGCCTAAATGCCAAAGTCTATTCGGTAGAGGTAAATCTCTCAACAAGTTGGACTTTCTAATCTCATTAACTAAATATCCTTTACATGATTATCGATGTCTTACTTGATTTATCGCTTATGTATTCACTTTCTCCAATAGGTTTTCACCCGTTGGAAAGATTAACATGTTCTTATACATGGTTCAATCTCTCAAATGTCATCTATACTTCCATTGCTATTTTCACTGGGATGAGTGAACCTCTAATATACTCGTAGGTTCATCATTGACTTGTGGGGTTACCAAAAGGATCACGATTGAATCATTTATTGAAAAAATATCATCGTGAGACTTTACCAAAAATAATCACGATCGATTCATTTATCGAAGAAATATTGTCGTGAGACTTCATCCATTTTAGTTTTATGCATTTTCAAAAAAAATGTTCTCACTGGGTTCAAGTTCCTTATTCCCACTAGAAAACAAGAATCTTGATGTCCTAAGTGGATTCAAGCTCTCTATAGGAACTCCCACTAAGATCAAGATTTTATACTCCACTAAAAGTAGGAATCTTGCTACCACTAAAGTCAGGATCAGAAACATCCACATACGCTTGAGGTAAATGATATAAAAGTTGAATCATTCCAAGACTTATCAATGTATCACTTTCATAGAAAGAAATTACAATTGCTTGGATTGATCTCTTGAGATTTTAAAACCCAAGCATACATTACCCAAATCGACACATCCCTTTCGGAGAAAGAGAAAACAATTGGTTGACTTGATCTCTTGAGATTTTAAAACCCAAAGATGTAATTCACATCACATTACCCAACTTTATGTCTTATCATTTTACTCACTCTCATCAAGAATTCTCCCACTCGGATGGAGTGATACTGAGGCTCTTAGTTCCTGAATCTCAGAGTAATAAAAGATTTTACTTTTTTAATTCCAGTTAAGAAATCTATTCCTAAGGAATGCGACTTCTTATAACTCGTTACTATGCCAATTTTTCATTATCTTACGACAATTGTATCATTTTTACACAGTAAGGTATTTAAAACTTTACGCCTCTTAGTCTTGTCAACTAAGATATTGTTGATATTGGCGATATATCTCTTAGTTCCAAGTGGTTTAGGTCATACACTCGACCAATCCATATCCCATGAGATATATAAGTAACGAACTGAGAGGTCTAGAAATAAACAATTAATGTTCATTACTCTTTCATCACTTAAAGATTTGGACTCGTCTTGTAGATGTCTCGACCTTAGTCGATCTACAAAGCTTTATCTGTTTTCCATCTTGATTTTCAAGAAGTAAGAACGATCAAGAAGCACAAACTAACTTGACCATTATTACTTATGAAGAATCAAATGGATATGACTGCATCTTCCA